>JAQGAU010000590.1:0-25977 GCA_034698045.1 Paramacrobiotus richtersi | reverse complement strand
AATAAAATAATAAAATAATAAAATAATAAAATAATAAAATAATAAAATAATAAAATAATAAAATAATAAAATAATAACATCATAAAATATAAATTATAACGAAATAATAAGTGTCATGACTTTTCGCGATGAGCCCAGCTGATCTCGTTAACTTAACTACCTGCCTGTCAGTTTCGCTGCATTGACTTGTTTTCATTACTGCATCCTTACATTCTATATCAATTATCATTCTACATCAAATCTAAACTGAGCAATTACAGCCCTACTTTTTACATCATTCGCAAACAAGCAGCAATATTTTGTCTTTAGGTTTACCAATTGCTGATAAAAACGCATTGATTTTCGGAAAGAGTCCCAAGCGTTTTATCTGTGAGTTCCCCTGAAGGATGAAGTAGTTTGTCTGTAAAGTTAATACGCAACGAACCGTCGATATTTTGTTGTCGTAAGTATTACAAAATGCATACCTACTTTTTGAATTCGTTACGAAGCGGCGTCGAAGCCCGAAAACATTTTTTTAGAAATTTGACGCTGGAAATATTTACCAAATTTTAGTTCGGCTTTAGTTTTATAAGGACGTCTGAAGTCTACCGAGCTACATCTTTACAAATTTTGTCTAGAGTACGAAAACATAAAAGAGTATGAACTGGTATTTAAAACGAATGATTGCTAGATTGTATGCGCCTCATAGTTTTGGAAATACTGTATCGCGCACAGAAACTTGTAACTAGCTTGGAGCGCCACGCGTCATTATCTAGTCTGCATCTGATTTCCAAGTGATGTACATCAAATTTAATTGTGCATTAATTATTATTGAGCGGTATGAAGATGTGTCATGATAGGATTGAACCAAACCATTCTTTTGTTCAGTGGCGGGACGATAATATTAGCACAGTGTATTTGCTTCTTTACCGTATTTACTGTACAGGGCAGGTGTAACTATGATGCACAAGTGGCATTTTTAAGCGAGATTGCGTGTAAAAATGGCATTGCCATGTTTTATTGTGGCAATGCCAGGTTTTACCGCTGGCATTGCCAAAAATGCGTTGCCATTGCCAGCTGGCGTTGCCAGTGGCAATTGCCATTGCCAGGTTTTACCCCCTGCCCGCATTTATCGAACAGAGCTTGTATTTATTGAGCATACCGAAGTCCGGAAAGCGGGTTGTCGGGTTAAGAAAGAAAGAAATAACTCAACATGTAGTTTACGGCTTATTGACTATACTGACGACAGACGGTAAATCGTTTATGACATCAAATTAACTATTGGTTTTTCTGCAGAACGACAGAATCGCAAACAGAAAGATCTGTTTGCAAACGCCAAGATACAACGAGAACCGATGGCTGTTACATTCGGTCCAGACCAGAATGTCGCAACAGGGCTTGCAAGTTGTCGAGGGCATACCACTGTTGCTCCTGCAGATGCGAAGTCTGCTGAACAAGGTCACCGAACAAAATTACGAGCAGATTAAACGGTGCGTTCGAGATTTGCTGAGCAGCCGGGCCGACGACTGGCAAGCCGAGATTGCTGGTCTAGTTATCAACAAGGTTTGCAATCTGTTTATATATAAGAGCTCTGCACGGCGCATTATCAAGTGGTTATTTTGTAGGCCTTGAAGGAGCCGTTCTACCGGGACATTTACGCAAACCTATGCCGGCACATGGCTCATAATATCAACGGTCGCGAGGACAATATATTTTATAAAACACTTGCAAGACAAATGCATTCGTTGGCCCAGAACGGTGGACATGCTGCAGGCCTTCTGCCTACTGGATACATTCAGTACGCTGCTGCAGCTTTCAGCCGGTAGAAGTTCGAAGGTCATAACAGCTGACAAAATCCTTATTTGCAGGTTTTTTGCGGCACTGCTGAATGTCGGAATGCTTGGCACTGGAGCTATGTTGTCTCGCTGCGAAATAGTAGCGCTTAAAAGGACGGATTACCTGGATCTTAGCGAACCACGTTTGCTGCAGCTGTGTCAGCTTTTCCAGGCGTTGGCTGTTGGTTGTAGCGTGACTCGTTTGAAACGCTGCACTAAAGAGGTACATAATAGCGTAACATTGCTATGCTGGCCAGAGTGTGAAAATAGTCGACGACATAACCGTATAGCTTATTAATCGGTACTGATTTATTAGCATGTTTTCTGGTGGTATTTCCATATGCTCCGCGAAACGTTTGAATCCGGAGTGGGATCACAACAAGTGCGGGTACTGATGGAGGACACGATTCGTATGGTGGAGACTAATCTCATGCCAGTAAGTTGTCGAGAAATATTCTTTACCGAAAGTACTTCACAGTTCAAGCTGTAGGAATTTTCCTCGTTCAACAAAACCGTGTAGAGCGCCGTCTCTCGAGAGAGAATTAAGTACCGTATATTTTCTAAGAAAAATCAGCTGCCGTTTATGAACATGGTTGAAACAAAAGTTATTTCACACTTTGAAAACTGTAAATGTGGACGCACATTTCCTTCGGTGGCGACTGTCGTTGCACATTCGGTGCTGTGTGGAGTTTTTGCGAATTATCTTGCTTTTTTAATTATTGAAGCTGTAGGTCTGCAGCTCACAAAAATCCTTGGTTTCTGATCCCAAATAAGGCAAAGAATCTGAATTGTAAGCTGCCTCACGCTTTACTTACAACGAGAAACAAAGTGCAGAATTCTAACAAATTCCGTCCTTACCGAACGGAAAGTCTAAGGTGTTTTTCCGCTCCGAATATCTGTTTTTATCCTTAACCTTCAGTATGTGCATTCAGTTACTTAGTACGGCAATAGTCGGTCGAAACACTCTCATAACTTTCCCGGACCGTGCACGCAGCTCATAATAAGCTGTTCGAACAGCCAAGAGCGTGTTCAGTAAACCCTCCGCAAATTCAGCCGCAAAGAAAAAGTATAAATTGATGAAAAGCATTACAAAATAGAATGAAAACCTAGGAACTTTGGAAGTGGTTTTAATAATTATAATATACCGTGTGCGCTTGCAGGAGAACAACTTCAAAGCGGATGGCGCTGTCTGTGAAATTCAATCAAAACATATATCCGAGGCGTGGGCAGGCCTTTTGCGTTTGTCGCGCTATGTTGCTGGCGACAAAGCACGTGAAAACTGGAAGGTCATTCGGGATATGGAAGAACGGTAATGGAAATGAGAATCAGGTCTATTCGTGCATATTCCGTGATTATGCATGGTTGGAACTTGCCCAGTAACAAAGAAGTTGTGCAGTGGTTAGAATATTCAGTATAACATATTGTTATAAATATCCGCGTTTGGATACGTTAGTGTTAGAATCATTCAGAATCATTCTTTCAGGCTAACTTATATTTTGCTGAACGATGATGCAGTGGACAATCCTGCTCGAGTGGCATCAGTATTTGCTCCATTGATAATCAAAAATGGCTATCCGTTGAGCAGCTTTCTGTTCGTGGTGACCGAGGCCCTTGGGGTGATGGGACGTATCAAGTACACAGAGGCATTGCAGAAATACCGCGGAAGCGGCCACGTGGCGAAGATGGTCGATGAACTTTCCACGAAAGACCCATTGGCATGGTTATCAATTGGAAAGACCGCCTGACTTCTTAGTCAAACGTCCTTGCCTCCGCTAACGTAAATTTAGAGCAACGGAAACTTTAGTAAAATCTTTGCTTAGGCTGGCGAAAGAAAAATATAACCGTCATTGCCAAAGCGCCGCAGAAACGTTTGCATAACTTTATCCCATCAGAATCTAGTACTCATTGCTATAATCTTTCCAAATCAGCTTGATATTAGAAGTTCAGAAATTTTAACTTTAGTAAAGCGCAGAATCTGCTGGCTTCAGAGCCATAAATCTTTGAAATCTATACCAGCACAGTTCCAAATTTTAACGGGACGGCCATTTATTTTGCTATGTTAGGTTTAACAAAAATTAGCGTTTATGTGCTTCCGAAACTACGAAAATGTTCTTGTTTCGCGCGCAGCGCGAAGCCAACGAACGATTTCCGAATGAAACTACAGCGAAACAGCCAAAAATGAGCGCTGTTACGCTTTCTGGATGGCAAAATTTATAGATTTGGTGCGGAAAACATTACTTGAAACTCTCTTTTAACAGAAACAAAGGGGGAGTATTGGTAACTTTTGAGCACACTTTCTGATCTATACGAGCACAAGGCCGTTAATACCAGCACATTTTGTGCTTTACCAGCACATGTTTTATGGCCCTGGCTGGCTTATGAATTGCCAAAAATTGCCACAATAAGTTTTTGCTTGTCGTTGTTCTGCGACTATGGTGGAATCAGCGCGGCATTTCTGTTTATGTGAACCGATTTTGTAAACAAAAGTCTTTTCACTGCAGAACTGTTATTGCTTCTGTTCCTTCTTGTCTACGGTAATTCATCTAAAGTATTCATTGCATTATTTGTCTATGTTTTTGTTGTTCAATTTGTCATGTACGGCTTGTATGTCACCGAGCAGGCGATCCATGTCACTTTAATACTGATCTTATACATTTGGTGTTTTGCTGGTGGTTTCTGTGTGTTAAGTAGCTGCGTAGCATTAAAGCTTTGTCATTCAGTCAGAGCAATGTTTGAAAACTTTCTCAGGGGAAAGAGATACATAATCAGTAGCGTAACTGGCGTGCATCATTCCAGTGCACTGACACAAAACTGTGGGCAGACAACACAGATTTTACGCTCTAATAACGAAAAATGTAGACCGCGGACATGTATGTAAGGCAGCGAATCATACCTACCTCTGCATTAAAATTAACGCAGAAATATTAATGCACAGTCCCAGGCCGCATGAAAACTCGCTACATATCCGTTGTTTTGTTTGACCTTTAATCACCGGTTATATAAGAACAGTTCTTAATATGCCATCGAACACATACAAACAGAATATGATACTCAGCGTTCTGTTGAAGCTATTAACACTACGCGCAGCCACTGCTCCCGAAACGCGACACCACAATGAAAACCTGAAGGAAACGAAAAAAATCGCCATTACTATCAGCGGACCGACAAGAACGCCAAGAAGCCCATCTCAACATGCCCTGCATAAGGCGAAAAAGAAATACCCAGTGGGTAGGTGCTACCACTTACGCCAGTAGTGTCAGCCAAATTCCTCACACAACCGCCCTTTTTCTTTTTACTTCGAAGTCTTCTGCTGACTAAAAATCAGAGTATTATTACTGTACCGTGGTCCAGTTCGCATACGGGTGTAGGGACGTTTTATTTATATACAGTAACAGCAGCCCGCTCTTCCTGAATGGCTAGCTAAGGCTACAGGTTGTTTCTGCATTTTTAGACCATTCATGGAACGCCTAAAAAACAATATAACTGGTATAAACATCCTGCATAAGCGCCTATATAAAACCCCTACAACGCTGGAAAAAGTGTTTTAAGGTGTCATTAATATAAGAAAGGTAGTCTCCAGATATTCCGAATTCTTCTGTTCATCAGCATAAAAATTAATGTCTTTGGCCGTTTGCTGCTCTTGGTTGGTATTATGGTCATGACAATCAGTTAAATCGAAGGGTCCGGTGAGTACGTTTGTATGTTGGCAAACATCGGGCTTGCTGTCTCAAAAGATAGGATCTTACCCATATCCCACGTATCGCGCAAAGCACGCAGTAGTTTAACGTAAAGTGTGCAGACAACAATCTGGACATTCTTAAAATTCACAAGAACAATTATAAGCGCACTTTGACGACTATTCACTACAGTGTCCGATATTAAACGTGCACAGTACTTCAGTTGAGCACCGTAGTCTTGCAGCAACTTATAACCAATTTAATGTTCGACACGGTTTAGTAGGCTTTCCTATTGCTTATAGTTACTTCCAAGTTTAAGCTTAAAACCACCTTTTAATCTACTGCATCATTCCATAGTATTCATTCGTGATAGCTGGGCAAATGCTTTGCAGGATGCCCAAACGGCCAGCCACAACTAACTGCTGTGTCGACCCCGTTTCCGAATGCTGACTACTGTGGCTATCATGGACGGTTAATACTGGACATAAGCCAAAGTTCATTAGTGATCTAAGCGGCTATGAAACCCATGTTTTCACATGTTCGGGTATAATGTGATGTTCTTTCTGTTTTCTTTTGACTGCTTCGTTATTATTCTTCCATTTCTTGTTTCTTTTTCGTGTATTTTTGTACTGCACGCCATGCACATATGCATGGCACCTGCTGGACGGAATAGGCCAGAGGAATAAAGTTGTTGTTGCTGTGGCGGATGCAATGCGAGATTTTTGATCGGCGCATGGGAGGTTACGAGTCAGTGCTAGAGTGGCTGAATCGATTCGCAGCGTAACCGTGTTAAGAATTCCATCATTGTAAATAGAGCCACGAGTACGAACTGGATTCTCTATTTTCGCTAAAGCGATTGTAATGTTTTTGCAACTGAATGGGTTGGTTATACGTTACTAACCTATCGGTCTAGCGTCTGCATACGTTAGGTATGATACTTGTAAGTTGTAACAAACAGCTGGTAAAGCGTTGAGGATTTATCAATAAAATGCTGCTGCATGGTCCATTGTTCACATAATCCACGAAGTCCCCAGTCAGTGCATTACATGGAACCCGACGGAACTGTACGATAATACAGGCCACATGCAAGCCATCATTAAAAAATGAAAACGAACAAAACCTGATCAAGATAATATTCTAAGAATACCACTCTTAAACAGGATACCACTCTTAAGTGCAGATGAAATTCATAACATAAAATACTAACTATTGTACGTAATCCAAATAATACCACGAATCTTTCTTGCTTTCTTAGTCAGTTACGAACAAATCCTCTGATTCCCATTCCTCACGGCAACCCTCGACACCTCACGACGCGAACAACCCATTGCCGGAATCTGCCAATGCTCAGTGCAAAGAAGAGCGGATCTAACAAAGGCAGTAAAGAAAATAAGACGCCCTGGACTTGTCGCAAAGCCTGTAGACTGGTGACCGGCATAAATTCGATCAGGTGAAAGTACACCATGCTCGGTGTCCAACAGATAAAGGCGCTGATTGTAAACAGCGTCAAAACGATAAATGGCTGGGGTTTGGTCTGCGGTCGATTCGCTTGAACGTTGGTCCCTGTAATTCTGCTTTGACTGGGTGCTCCATCAGTTTGAACGGACTGTGCAACAACAGCCACTCTTGTTCTTCGGAAATACTTCCACAGAAGAATGGGATAGCAGACCTGAATGAACAGCTTCGGTACGTCAAACAGCCAAACTTCCATGAATACGGCCCACGTAAACTGCGCCTTCGAGTCCAGATAGCACATTTTGGTGGACGGCACCCGGTAATACAGAGCATCTAATACTATCCCAGGCATCAGAAGTATATGCAGGTACACGACTGCGACGAGGCAGAGTAAAGCGGCCACTCGTGAAGTGTGAACATTTCTGTAGGATATAGGCCACAATAGCGCCCAAGTGCGATTGATGCTGATTAGCACGTGCATATGTATAGTAATTGCCGCCATGACATACAGACAGTAAATCCATAAGGTACAGGCGTGAACTCCCAGCCACCAGTGACTAGAATATACGGTAAGGATTTTTGCAGGGATTCCAATTCCGGCGTTTATTGCGTGGCTACAAAACAGGGCAATAATATATACATTGAATGGGTTCCGGAAAAGCTTCTTCTTGATCAGGATGAAGGCGATAACTGAGTTAAGGACTAAAGTGATCGCTGTTAAAATTGTGAAGTCGAACGACAGAGAAAGTGTGGCCTCGGTTTTTCGCGTTAGTGTTCGATTATCTGTGGTAACCGAACAGTTCGGGCAGTTTTCGGCCATCATCCTGGCTGCATACGTTTGTTAATAATAATATCACAATCGCAAAATTTGGAAAAAGTGAGTAAGACTTGAATGAAGCTGTTGCAGCAGAGTTTTGTGTATATGCATTATTTTGATCTTAGAACCGGCGTAGGGGCGTATCAGGCTTTGCAGAACCAATTACCGGTACGTCTTCGTTTTTGGACAAGAAACCGGAATCTGGAGTTGGATTAGCTACCCTTTTAGTGACTTTTACGATTAGTAAGCGAGCTGTAGTTCCTGCCTTGAAGCGTCTTTCTTTGTGGGAACCGCATTCAGCAAAATTTGTCTTCCACCATCTTTGACATGTCGAAAAGATTGTGCGGTGGTTCTGAGGAGCCGTTAAACGTCCCTGTTCTTATTTACTCCAGCAGAATCGGCGTAATTTCTCCGCATCAGCATTTCTCGCGAATACGTAAATAGAAAGAATGCTTTCCCGTTGCTTGATTGCATTTTTGCATGTTCTAACGACAAGACCGAGATTTGGCCAATTAGCTTCCCCTCATCCGTATCCAATTACCCGGTTACGTAATCGTTCGGCAGCTATTGCCTTGATATAGCTTCCGCTCGCAAACGAACAGCAGAGGCTGCTCGGGACTGGGAGCAAGTTGTTACTCGACATTTTGCATGGTCCAGCTTACGCAAACTGTGACCGGAAACCATAGGCAAGCTGACTACAACGGATTCAAGTTTGCTGTTAGTGCGCCACTGCCACCCATGCTCCAACTTTATGGATGCAAACTTGCGCGCCAAGAAAAATGTCGTGCGACAGTCATATTATGTCGATGTGAGCAAGGTAACAGAAAAGTCCTGATTGCATCATTTTTGCCCACTTTAATAACAGACTGAACTTCACGTAAGTGCTTTCTTTACTCAGTGGTACCATCACAGTTATGGTAATCAGCTGATTATTAACAACGTTACCAAAATCTTAGATAGTCGACATTGCCAAAGCAGATCTCAATAAAACCAGCAGACAAACACATGTTGACCTGACAACTTTTTCCTTAACTAACACTGGGAAGTGACATCCTGAAAGTTTTCATGGAACGACCACCGACACCCTCCACAGTAACTGTTACAGCACTTGGCATTCGGGTGACGTGAGCATGTTTTGCGGTCGCAAGGCTCCATTTTGCACTGCACCACTGCATCAGCCGCACACTTGATCATCGGACATTCTTGTGGGTTACGACGAGGCCGAACACTACTACACTGAGATGTCACTTCCTTGGTTCCCACAAAGAAGTGCGCGTTGCAGCCGCCACAGTAGTCGTCGCGGCACTGGGCGTTGGGGAATGCTGAGCATTGGTTGACGTCACAGGGAACGACGAAGCAGTACACCATTGGTTTACCGTTCGGACATCCTAAAAAAAAGCGGTTGTAGCTAAACTACGCAAAGAAAAAAATATAAAGTTGCATTCAGTTATCGGCCAAAAAGCCCAGATTGCAGCTAATCTCAGCGGCACGTGTTGCTTTACAGACTACTATTTTATGGAGAAGAACTGCAAACCACGATAAAAACTATTATAACGTTGATCCTGGTACCTGCGTCAAATCACATGGGATTTCCCGGTTTTACACCGAAATCATTGTAAACCCTTAATTTTCGCTTGATGTACTGCTTATTTTTGCTACTCATATTTTAAAGGAAATTTCACACTTTTTAGATGTTTTTAAAACTATTGGTATAATAGCTTGTGTCCAAGCACTTTTCAGGAGTGACTTACGGCTTGCTCCATTTGCCTGGCTGCAGATAAATGCTCCTAACACGACGACGGACAGATAAACGGACGGAAACATTCTTAAGCAGTGACGGAGGAAGTATAGTTTAAGAATTCAAAATGTAACGTCTTGCCTGGACCAAGCAGTTGCCGAATACTAACTGATCTCAGAAATCGTAAACTAGCAGTTAGAGCACAATTATTCTTATCGTACAGTTGATCAGTTCACAGTGCTGAACTTAAACTGTGCATTGGTAGCAAAGAAATTCGCCGGATAAGATATTATGATAGATAGGAATGTTGGAAATCTTACACTATGGCATTGTAGAAACACTCATATACGGATGTTTCTGGCAAATAACGCTGAGCTGGAAATGCGGATGCTCTGTTACCGGTTGCATTACACATTTAGTTGTAACACAGTCTGTTTTTCCTAGCACTTTGTTGGCATTTGTTGTTTATGGTGTTTGTAGGTACACTACTGTACATCCGGCAACACACCGTCACGCTGTCGCCTGTCAGCAAATTGTATTTGCCTGTTGTATTTGCATGGCTAAGCGGCGTTTACCATTTCTTTGCACACTGCCGAAATAAGGTACATTAAGGTATAATATTCCACTACCTTCAGCTGGCGTTTTAACGCTGTTTGAAATGAACGCAATGAAAATTTTATTGTTCAAAGCATTGTGCATATCAAAGGGTTCACTGAATAAAATACACTGTAAGTTATGGCTTCAAACATAAGGGCATCCACTTCCCCTTTTTATTGACACTTCTCTTAAAAATGTATGTCATTAGCGCTGCCAGATTTATCGGACCGAGAAACAGAAGTATTTTGTGTGGTATTCCGGAACTGCACTCTTTGCAACATTAGAAAAAGTGCTATGGCTGAAAAATCAACGGAAACTGACACGATTTAGCACAGCTTGGTAACATCCCCCTTACTATCCCAAAACGACCAATGACAGACACCACACATATAATCACAGCACTGGGCTTGGGGCTGACCGGGACACTTTCTTCCCGCGCACGGGAGCGGTTCACAGGGAGGATAGGCTTTGTCACATCGTGCTTGTGGGCAGTAATTCCTATCCTGTCGCTTCTGCCTGGCATTACATTGTGCCGTTACTTCGTTGCTCCCAACAAAGAAACGGGCGTTACAGCCACCGCAGTAGTCATCCTGACACGTTGCGTTAGGGTAGGCGGGACAGGAGGTCACAGCACAGGGTTGAGCGAAGCAAAGGACCAGTGGCTGTCCGTTGGGACATTCTAAACACAAAGAAGTTTCCTTTTTAGTATGCAGCTTTCCCTCCTTATTTTTTTCCGGTCTTAAATTTTCGAATTAGTGCAGAAGTATGCTGCTGTCGACGCCTGTCGTCATTTTTAACAGATTAAGAAAATGTAGTTACAGTAAAACGTCAAAACATTAATATATTGATAATGTCACTTGTCGGCTTACCGTTAGTTGCTTTCGTAGAGGTGCCAATGTAAGCAGCATCAAAAATCGACAACGCGCTTAGGAAAATCAGTGTTCTAAACCACATTTTTCGGTGTGCTGGCAGTGTAAACGCACCTAGTTTTTACGTTTATCGGAATTTTTAGGGTTTCAGCCAAGCAAATGCGTGCGCAAATCCTTCTCGAACAATATTCTTGTCATCAGGCATCAGGCGCTGTTCTTGCTAAAGAACTGTTTGGGCGTTCCGAAAATCCTGCACATTTTGAGAACATCCCTCGCGTGGATGTTTCCCTCCGACCTGTATCGGCTCGACCTGGCGTTCCGCGACGCTCTGGCATGTATCACCAACGTCAGTATGGACTTCCCGACGTGGCTTCAGGCAACGCTACCAGTACGCTTGGGTGGCTTGGGGATCAGACGCACCGAGGAATTAGCTCCCTCAGCCTTTTTGGCTTCCGCTTCCTCGCTCCGTTTCTTGGTCTCCGAGTTATGCCCATCTGCCGCACCGTTAGAGTTGAACGTGGTCCAGTCTTTGTGGTCTAAAATGGCTGAAACCGAAACCGCCCCCTCTGTTCTAGCTGAACATATGCAGAAAGCTTGGGACGTGCCAGTGTACACCACGACGCATAAAAAACTGATGGAACTCCATACTTCACACGAAGAAACTGCGCGCCTTAAAGCAGTTGCTTGCAAAGAGGCCGGTGCATGGCTTCACGCTCTCCCAGCCGCCTGCCTAGGAAACCTGCTGGACGACAACGCGTTGCAAATCAGTGTTGCTTTGAGACTAGGATCTGCGATCATGAGATCACACACATGCGTGTGCGGGAAGCAGACGGACAGCCTCGGGCGACACGGTCTCTGTTGCAAAAAATCCGCAGGGCGATTTACCAGGCATGACAGTATAAGCGCCGAGTTTTCACGTGCCTTGAAGACTGCCGGACACCCTTCCCGCCTCGAACCAAAAGGCTTGTCCTGTAAGGACCGGAAGAAACCCGACGTAGTCACTCTCACGCCATGGGAGCGGGGAAAGCCGCTGTCCATCGATGTTACCTGCGTCGACACTCTGTGCCGTTCATACGTCGGCCGGTCTTTCCAAACGGCTGGCGCCGCTGCCGAGATGGCCGAGGAGAAGAAATATCGGAAATACGCATTCCTGCAGAGTCGCTACGTTTTCGCGCCTGCGGCTTTCGAAATCTATGGTACGTGGGGCGTCAGCACGAAAAAGATAGTGGACAAAGTAGGAAAAGATCTATCCGCTGCCACCGGAGAACGGCGGTCGAAAGAATTTTTTAAACAAAGACTGTCCATCTTAATGCAAAGGGGAAATGCGCTATGTGTAATGGGCACAGTCCCAGATTCTGTTGGTTTGGACGTTGTGTTTATGTTGTAGATTTAACGCAGTGGTGAATATTGTTGACCACTCGAGGTATAAAAATGGATCTACGCAAAAAAAAAAAAAAAAAAAAAAGATTTAAGCAATGGCTAGTTGTAGTTAAGTGAACTGCTATCCAATATAGTTCTGTGCCAAACCATCTTTCTTAAAACTCCAAACTCTGTGTGTGTTAAATACTGTTTCGTGACATATCGGACGGGAATCAGTCACGGGATGCACTGCCGTAAGTAATGGGTTATCACAACGTGGATAATAATTCATGACCAACTATTTCATTAACATCACAGCAGCTGGAAGCAGAAGATCTGATGAAACAAACGCCTTCAATGGCACACAGACCCCTAGGTGGCCTACATGTACAGAATCCTTAATGGCATGAATGCTTCACTCGAGCGACAATAATAAGTAATACATATAAGAACAAACGTGAAGTCCAATGAGAGACGCTAAAGAAAACAGCGTACAGCACTGACTGCAGTTTCACATTAGAACATAAAAATACGTCTTCCAGTTCCTTGCTTGTGTCAAGCGTCCCCAAAACGCAGATTCCGTTCCCACGCTGGATTTCAACACGTACATGTAAATGTTTCAACATGTACATAAATAAATCTAGAATGCATTTGTCCATAGAAATATCCCCAAGCGTTGTATTGTATTTCTTTTACAGAATTTAGCATTTAATTCAATATTTTGCGTTGTGTTGTTGCTGCAGTGTAGGTAAAAATTTGTCGTTGTTGAAAAGCTGTACGTAACAATAAAAAACGGTACATACACAAACATACGTGCCAACAGTGTAAAAAATTACGATTTTTACTGGCTACCGCCTAGCACTGTACTGTACAATAAATCAATAGTCAGCAACAGTTCAAATACAAACCTTGTCCCTGCTCACGTGCGAGTTTAAATGAACGTTTAAATGATCACGTTAATAATAGTAACGCCATCAAAACCATGATGACTACAGCCGTTACCTATCGCCCAAAAAGGTCACCTAAGAGCACCTAAGTGTTCACCCCACTGGACTTTTCAAAATTTTTTAAAGGTAACCCGCCACCGAAAAAGGTCACCAGATCAAAAAAAATCGGTAATATTACTGACGTCGTGAGGTATATTCCCACGTGTGTCAAGCGGACACACTTTGGCTTGTAATAATAATAATAATAACAAGGAATAGGTTTTCCATCCTGTCGCCTAATAGACCGAGCTCATCAAGTAACAGTTTTCTGAGGTTTTTAGTGATTTGTTAACCGGTTAACGAGTCAGTCAAATCTCCGTGATGACAAAGAGGCTTCTTGTGCTTTTTTATTCAAAGCCCAGCACGACGTTTTGAAAATCAAGGAACCAACTAATCCCTTTTTACCTCAGAACCCCGCCCATGCTAGGCTGTCGGCTAGCTTCTACCAGCCCACTACTGTACGAGTCACTACAAAAACTTTGTTTCTGTTTTGATAATTTTAAACTACAATACGCCAAGCGAACAGTGAGGAACTAGAAGAAATTAGTTTATCAGCTCAAATATGTACCATATTTCACCACATACACGCCCAAAACATTCATTCATTTTTTCCATTTTTTCGTTTCGCCCCAGAGGGCGCTTATTAGTTACTACGCGGGACTTGGACTTTTGATTCTGATTCGATTAAGGCATTCGTTCCACCCTCAGAACTGCAGGACTCAGTGGATTTCAGAATTTCAGAGCACGTTCGAGAAGGACTTCTGAAGTCACAGTTTTCTAAAGTTATAATAACGCGCTGATAAGAAGACGCTAAAATTTAAAACACGCGATCTCTTACGATTTCAGCACAGAATTTCAGGAGGTTTATTTTCAGGAGCTCATGAGACTAATTATTGAAAACAAATATTTTTATTTGTTAAGTCCTCCAATTTCATCAACTCTACTTCCAATTCCATCACTGCCTTTAGAATAATTGGTAATCACCGTTCCAGTTCATGTAACCTTCCGGGTCGTTTTCCGGGACTACCTGTGTTTTCCGTCACAAAAACGAAATTTTCGCACACCTAACTCTATAGGGACAGTTAAGTGGAAAAGAAAAATCGACACACTTTGGCTTTAATAATAATAAGAATAACAGCATGATGAACTGTGGAGTTAGCTTCTGGTTTGCAACGATCAGCCGTAAAATGTTGAGGCAGCCCTGAATTCGTCCGATAGCAACTTTAATCTCCACGCGAGACAGAGTGGCAGTTCGACTGCGCATCACAAAGAAAGCGCGATGTGCATCCCTACACATCTGATTATTGTTCACTTTCCCAACGAACGAAGGAGGGTAATGGAACGAGGATGCAAAGGAGTCCTGGTCAAGTCCAGATCGCTGATAAAGTTTAGCGATATGTTGTCAATCATCGCAAACTCTTTCACAAATTCCTCCACTTTGCAGTAGACTAGTGAACGATCGGCGACGGTGAGACGACGGCCAAGTGTGTAGAACAACGCGTCCAGGTAATACGCGTGCAGGGGTCCGAGAATTGTTTTATCCAAAGCCCTGGCGTGTTCTACAACACCAGAACCCTATCAGTTTCCTGTTGTGAACGTTCAGCTTCGACATCCTTTTAAGAATGTTGCGGAGATCCTTTGCATCTCAATCATTACCTGGAGCAAAAATTGCCGCAGCCAGCAACATGTACGTTTCCGTCAGTGTCAGTCCAAAGTCGTTCAACTTCTCCGCCGATCGGAACCAGTAGCGACAGAATTCCGGATCAGCATCGATTTCGTGCATGCAGTAAGTTCCAGCATGGATCTTTTCCGGTCCCACCACGTAAATATACGTTTCCCCTCTGTACACGAATTTTGCACGATGCAGCTGTGAACAAAATCTAGTTTAGGGATCCATGAGAAAATGGAAGGCGACAACCGCTCAGGTATGTTACGATGTAACTGTGAAAAGGACTCTTGTGGCTTCCCATGATACTGGATTTCCCAGTCACTTTGTATATTAATCTGTAAGCGTATTATGTGTCAGCTTATAACAACATAACATCGTTGCATTTGCTTGCTTGCAAAACTACCAGTAAGAACTTAGATAAAAGTTACTCAAGGTTGGAATTGAACCCCCGCTAACGATTCTAATGTGCTTGCTTCTACGAAGCACCGCATGAAGCCATTTGGGTTAGGTAAAACATGCGTACACTTCATTTTTAAATTAAACATGTTTGTATAATGCAGTGATACGATACACATCTTCCCGCAAGGCAGCGATGAGCGGATCCGATGAGGCTCCACAGAACCCATCGAATACGAAGACGGCATGTTTAATAACCCGCGACAGTGGCGACGGATCTTCTGTTTGCACAGCAGTGGCAACGCAAGCTCCGCGGCCGTCACCGAGTGCCACAGTCTCCAATTGTTCGTCACAGCCGGAGACTATCACGACACTCGCTGCAGGACACTTCGCACACCGTCCCGCATCTTCGCACACAGATGCATATTCTCACAAACGGATACGTCTTTCCGGTACGTCAGATCAACGTAGAAATACAAGGAGATAGATCTATCTTTATGTATGGCTTCTTGTGTGTAGCTCCACTTTATATGGTGTTTTTGTTACGTAAACGACATCTCACGTTGTTTGCGTTATTCTCCGCGGAAAGCTCTTGCTGGCTATGCTACGCTGTTGCGTTGTGAACCGCAGTGGCTTTTTGGCCAGCTAGGTGATTTCATCTGGCTAAAGCAATATCCACGAAAACTGACATATGTATATCTACACTGTGTATACATCTGTTTGTACATCTGTTGATGATCACATATTCATGCACAGGTATTTTAAATAGAATTTATTTTGCAAAGTAACACTAATCAAACATAATGCGAGATTAACAGAGTACGGAAAATGAAATCGATTAATTAACAAGTCGCCCCCTGTCGGGGCCGAATCACTGAAAAAACATCATCCAAATTGGCAGAAGGCGGTGCCGTGCCCATAATGGCCATCGCATTGGCCCGTTGTAATTCTACACTAATATGCTGGTAAATGAACTCTTTCGATCGCTTTTCGCCGGTTTCCTGGCGGATCTTCTTGGCCAGAATGGACAGCAGACGGTGTGCTTCCGGTCCCCACGGTCCAAAGGTTTCGAAAGCCGGTGGACAGAACAGATAATCCCCCATTGATGCACTGGTATTTGGAAATTTTCGCCTGTTCAGCCTAAATCGCGGCTGCGCCCGCTTTCTTCGCAGTCGCTGCCAGGTAAGTGATGGCTACGGTGCATCTGCGCGTTGCATCCCAAGTCAGCATTTTTCCCCGCTCCCCGGGGGCCAGCGTTACCCCATCCGGTCGTTTGCCGTCGTTACGGGAAATTCCCGGTGGCTCAAGTTCTGTTTCGTATCCCGCTGATGAAAACGCCCGCTTGACCACGGCGTTCAGAGTAGCGTGTGCCTTCTTTCGTCCCGCGCTTCTTCTGCAGCTCAGTGCGTGGTAACCTCGTGCATCTGCTCGCCACCGCATATGCAAGGATGGGATATGCATACGGGTGCGCCCATACGAAGGGCCACTGCTATCCGCAGGGCGGAACGGGTATTTATATATATGCTTATGCACGGGTATTTATATAGACATGTACACATATTTTATTTAATTGGATTGTTTTATGCAGCTATTTGTACGACATCTGGATGTACACATATACAGTACCAGCACGTACATGTGCGTGCACGTGCTGGTACATGTACCCGCACAATCATAACTGTTTAATGTTTTTTTTACTTTTTTTTTCACTTTTTTCGATTTTTATTGATGACTATGTATTTCAGTCAGATATAACACGGAATTACAAGCGCTTACGGAAAATGAAATCAATTAAGAAAAGGCCCCTGACGGAGCCGAATCACTGAAAAAACATTATAAATAATAATTATTACATGTATGTATGTGTATATTTATAGTGTATACATGCATATGTACATGTGATGTTACATTTTGGATATTAACGGTGTAACACCGTCGGTGTTAATGATTCAGTGCTCCTTTTGAAATTTACACCATCTTGATCGCTGATTGCAGAGATTGGCTCCTCAGTGGGATCGGAAACGGGCAGCAGCATTTTTGCAAGTTTCATGCCGCATGGAGATGGCCTTCCGCCGTTCCTACACCGATACCGGGATCTCAGCACAGCACGCGAATTAGCTGTACACACGGCCGCAGTCGCGGTGCGTGTCGCTTCTGAATCCGCGTACGGAGACCAGATTGAACTGTGGTCACATTTCATGCTGGCCGCGGTGAGAGATGGCCAGATTCCGGTAAGTAATAACAGTTCCAGGAAACCGTGTCTGAGCTTATACAAAACTTTCGAGGACACGCTTTTTCGTCCCGTGTAGCATCAGCCGCAAGCTACTCCCGGCAGAATGGTAGAGCTTATCGGTCAAACGATGGAGGATGATGTAATCCGGCTGATCCGATTTGCCTCATTGCTACCCGGATTCCTTGAGCTTGATGCCGTGGACCAGAAGCTTGTGCTGTCCTCGAAGTATCTCATCAGCACAATGGTGCAGACGTGTTCTTGTTTGCGCTTTTTATAATAACATCTGTGCTGACCTGTTTTGTTCTTAGCTGCATCGTGCCCGATTCGTGTACCGAGGGGAGTCATACAGTTACCTGGTGGGACCGGAAAATGTTCAAATTGGCCTGTACTTCATGCAGGCAATCGACGCTGATCCGGAATTCTGTCGCTTGTGGTTGCGATCGGCTGAAAGGTTGAACGACGTCGGACTGACACTGACGGAAACGTACATGTTGCTGGCTGTGGCCATTTTTGCGCCAGGTGAAGCAAACTCAGCTCAAGAAGATACACAGGATCTCCGGCACATCTCTTACAGTTTTAAATTTCGAAATCTCTCCGTACCGGAAACTGATCAGGTTAAAGGATTCTTCCCATATTGTAGATGACGCTGGAGCTGTGGATAAGAATACTACAGGACACCTGCACGCCTTCTATCTGGACGCGTTGTTCTACATTGTGGGTAGTCGTCTGACGATCGCCGACCGCGCTCTAGCCTATCACAAACTGGAGAAAATTATGCAGCAGTTTCCGATGATCGCAAAGATCTCGCTGAACTTTGTCAGCGATCTGGACTTGACAAAGGCTCCTTTGCGGGCTCGTTCCATTACCTTTCTGGATTCTCTGGGGAAGTGATATACAGTTGTAGCCAACAAAGTGTGCAGCTAGCAGCAGACTGTTTATATCTACAGAACGAAATCGCCGAATCACGCAGCTCATTGTCAAGTGATCCCGAATCCATGTGCCGGATAGTCATAATCGGCGCGTTGAAATCAGGGTGCGGATCTGTTGACATGTAGTCCAGTTAAGCACAGCGTTATATTCCACATGTACTGCAACTAACGCGGACACTACATGCACCACCTGGGGGCTAGCGCTGCTACGCCTGATACAGGAGACACTACTACTAGGCAGAGTTATGCACATATCGCTCTGGCCTTTTGCAGAGTGTTAGCCTACGATCGACATATCCCGCCCCGAGGGCAAAATGCCGGTACGGTTGCGACCGCATCATGAGACTGCTTCTTCTCAATACGAGGCCCAGTGTATTCAAAGTCGCAGTCCAACCGATCATTCAACAGTGATCCCAGATGCAGTACCTCGGTACAGCTAGCTGTTCGAACCACATCCTATCCATCCACGTTTCTCATAATAATATACCTGGGTATAGAACGCTTTGCTTTTCACTGTGTATGCGGATGGACGGAAATTACACGGCTCACTTGCTGTCAGCCGACACGTACTCCTGGCACTGCCGAATACAAGTATGCCTCATGGCGGCCCATAAGAAAACACGACGGCGTGTCCGGCAGATCGATTCGACCAGATTTGGATGAACCCTAGATCAACAGTCGTCTGGCGGGGTATTGTTCTGACCAGGTAAGCACAGTAAACGTTAATGTTTTGCCTGGATGTGTCCGATACCGAACAAGACTCCAGCCTGCTGACCTGCACCGTCAGTTGCTACAAAAGCTACTTAGAGGTGCAGCCGGCGTTTGGTCAATCAGTCCGTGATCCCTGCAAACGTGGAAGATGTTAACCTTTCGCTTCTGCGTTAGGCCAACAGTTCAGTGGAAGAGGCGAGTTTGATTGGACTGCTCAAAGGGCGAACGACGAGAAGCTGATAGTCGGCGTGGAGCGGAGGGGGAGGCTGACGTCTGACGGCTGAGGAACTAATCAGGATTATGGCAATGGGCCATCTTGGTGATGTAGGGCACCAGGCTCTTTTGGAAATGCGTGCTTTTAATGGGAATTCTGTAGAGGTCTGCTGGTGTTACGAGAAAACTTTATTTATCTGTCGGCTTTGTGTGAACGGTGATGTCGGAAATTTTATTTTTTGGCTGGCTGGTTTTCAAGTTTTAGTTGTGCTGCTGTGCTCTTGTAGCAAGGGCCAAATCCTTATTTTACAAATTGTGTCACCTTGTTGATTTATGCTTCGATGGAATTATTGGTAATTTATCAGCGTGCCTTATATAAATAAGTGATGGTTATTTTTAAATTGTTGGTTTAGAAAAAAGATCGAATACTGCAATAATTCAGGGAAGTTGGTCGCTAATGCTAAATTTCCAAGTATACACATACATCATGAAACACTGTGGCTTGAAGTAATAAAAGCAATATAATTTTAGCCGCGACTACCCACCGCGACTAACCACCGACTGTCCCGCTCGCAGCACCATAATAATTATGCTGTGCGTACATTGCTTCCACCGTTCCACAGTTCCACGATTGGAGACCGCACATCCTTTACTGTTATTATCCAATATAATTATGGATTTTTCATTGGGTGGAAAAAGGTTGGGAGTACGGTTGGGAAATGTACGGAAGGAATTCTGGAGGTTAACGGCAGCAACTTCAAAATTAAAGGTGAGCAGAAGGTAGGAACCGCTCCGGGCGCGATGCATTCCACATTGGGGTTCGCGGCGGAGATGTCTGTGTGGGGAGCGGGAATGGCCATGAGGCCGACAGAACTGAACCAAAATCTCGAATATACCGTCCGGGTGGTGGAATGACTCTCAGTTAAATTCTTTTGGAAGCGAGTGGATCCGTCGTGGAAGTTGATGGAAGTATCCCGGATGTCGAGGGAACCGTCAGAAAAGTATAAGACTGCCCCGGTCGGAAGGAATTACAATGAAACCGTATTGGATGTGGTGGAGTCATCACAGAGATTTTGGAAGCCTTATGGATATCAGAGGATCGTCATTGATCAGAATCGTTCCGAAGGTGATGCCGCCTCACACGGGGATGAATAACTGCTGACCGATAAAGCGATTTGGGATAATGGTGCAGTGATAAACAGTACAAGGTCGAACTGCATGGATTTCCGCCTCGATTACTGAACCATGTCTTGGGTATGTTGGTTGCGCCCCTGACTCAAATGGTGAACAACTCATTAAAAACAGGCGTTTTTCCATCTATATATATTCAAATCTCGTTTATTATTTCCACTAAAGCCGACGTGCATCCACTACCAAGAGTGCCCAACGCGTTAACGGGGTCGATGATTTCCGACCCATCTCGCCACTATGTAACCTGTCCAAAGTATCTGAAAGGTGTGTCCAGTACCAGCTATTAAAACATCTCCGGGAGAATGATCTGTTATCCCCGCGGCAGTCTGGTTTCCGCAAGGGGCACTCCAGTGAGACGCTGTTGTTAAAAACTACCGAAGCATGGAAGCAGTCGATGGATGCGGGTACGTCACGGCAGTAGCTTTTCTTGATCTCAAGAAAGCCTTTGACTCTGTTAATCACGATTTGCTGCTCAAACGATTACGGGAATATGGTATCGGTGACAGAGCACTGCAATGGTTTTATTCGTATCTTACCGGTCGGAAACAGAGGGTAAAAAGTGGCATCCGAACATCCGAATGGTTGCCGGTGGTGTCTGGTGTACCACAGGGGACCGTGCTCGGTCCTATATTGTTCACTATTTTTGTGAATGATTTGCAACAACTTCCGGACAAAACCTATGAGATGGAAGCATTTGCGGATGATACGATGGTATTTTCGCGCGGAAATTTTTAGACGAAAGCAGAAGCGGCTGAAAACTGACCAGCGCCCTGGTATCGGCTGAGCAGTGGTTCGATCAGAATTACCTACAGCTTACACAAAAAAATGTGCAGCAATGTTCGTGTGCGGTGAGCGAAAGGACAAATCAGAACAACCTCCACCGGTACTGCTTTGCGCGGAAAATGTGCAGGTAAAGGATCGTGTGACATACTTTGGCATAGAGGTTGACAACCATCTGAAATGGACAGCTCAGTTCCAGAAAGTGAAGTACGGGATAGCAAAGATCAAGCGGGGGCAATCCGGACTCTGCAACCCTTTATCACGCATTAGTCGAACCATACACGGACTACTGTTCGTCAGGGTGGTCGGCGGCGTCTATGGGTAACCGGGAAAAGTTGACGAAGCGTCAGGACGCAGTCTTGAGGGCCATTACCGATTGCAGGATACGGGTAACACCGGAACTGTACGGCCAGCTGGGTATTACACCAGTTTCCCATCGATGGCGCGAAAAGGACGCGGTTTGGCTATTTAAGATCTGGAACCGGAAAGATTTCAACGTGCCGTCGTACATGCAGGATCTAATTCCCTTCAAGGACACCAGTATACGGTACGAATTCCGGCGGAAGCAGCGCATCGATGCAACAGCAAAGCGAAGCATCGGAACGACAACCCTGGCTATGATAGTAAAAGTTCTCTTCAGTAACATCATGAAAACCACCGAGAATATGTTAGACTGTGGCTATCCAAAAACTTTCCTCTTTTTGCTCGAGTCTAAGAATCTTCTCTCCTGTTAAATGCAGTTGTTATCATTACTTGTGTTTCTACTTGTGACCAGACTGAAAGTGCCATGGGTTTGTCTGCTCTTGGAATAAACTAAACGAAACTAAACGGTTGGGAACCGCAGACTGTATTTCCAGGTTCGAACACGGGCCCGAAATGCACTGGATGGATCTGGCTGTCGAGTGAGTTCTTACGGGTGACTTACGTATGAGGCGGCTGGGGTGATGTCTGAGGTGGTTATAGATACCGGTTCCACTGTGACCACTGCGTGCCGGTGGGCTGTTCCTTCGTCAAAGATCGGTCCAGATCTTCACGCGGGAACTGTCCAAACTGATCATTGTCGACAAGCAGATGGCCCCTTTTCCTTCCGGATTGTTATACGGATTCGGAGTTAGGTTGGCGACGATGCGTGGGTGGCTGGCGCTGGCCGACTTCCTGGGGAACCTGGCGCAGGATGGATGAGGTACGTTAGCACACTGTATGCATCACGAAATACGCTCTGATTAGGAGATTACAAGTGATTTAAGGACAACTGCTGTCTTTGTGGTACCCTGAGACAGTCTGAAACACGTTTATGAAAACAGTCAGTATCATAGAATGGATTTGTCTCTACAAAATGAGCTATCACACTGCGTTGTACGATGCGTGCCGTCTGAATCAAAATTTTTTTACGGTGTGGTGCAGACATTAAAATAATCGGCTGCGAATCCATGCGCATGCGGCATCTGCCTGTTTTAGAGTTCAGCGGCCGGTGTGGGTTCGGCAAAGCCCGGGCTGGCCGCTTGCTACCTGCCTCTAGTCTTCCGAGCTATGAGGGACGAATGGCTTGCTATTTTGTGGCAGGCCGACACTGAGCGCATGGTATGCCGGACATTAGTGTATGGTTAGCCGATATTAAGCATCGGCTTACCATCGCTATGGTCAGCGGAGAAACACAAATCTGAAAGACCAACGGCTCCGTGCAGTCCGCTTGTCTGGTCTCTTTCGACAGAAGGGATCAGACTGGTCGCCTCTCTAGCTGTTGCTCAACAGGCTCCGGTTCCAAATCGTGGTCTGATAACGGAACTGAGCCGTTTCACATCTCGACCTACTGACCATGTGCTCTCTGCGCTGGTTATTTCTCTTTTGACTGAAGTTTATTTACAATCGCTGTTTTTCGCGTTTTCTGAACAACGCTTTTTTCGCACTCAATCATGTAAGACTTTCTAACCGTAAAGTTATAATTATCCATATGCACATAAATATGCGAAGAAAGTTCTCCTGCACAACTCGTTCACGTTTGTTTTTCGATATTCTACTTTGCAGTGAAGTTATGATCGTATAAAGGTAAGCGACCCGATAAATTTTGCTTCATTATAGCACTTTAAATTGATTTTAAATTTTAAATGGGCGAGTCTTGAAAATCGAGCCCAACCATGTTGTGTAACGAATTTTGCTCTATCAGATGATCTAAACTTTACATGTTAACTCAATGGTAACAGAAAGTCTTACGCAAATTTCGGTCGCTTACGTAAACTTTAAAAATTTTAAACTTGAGCAGTTGTTTAGACATTATATACGCGCCATTGTATAGACCAGTTGTTGCTGTATATAGTGAGTAGTCATTTACGATTATAGCATACGCCGTTTGTCCACAGTATGCGTTTAAAGTTTGGGTACCCCGTTGTACCACAAAGACAACATTCTCCCTTAATAAGAACAGAACCGAACTGAAACGGTTGTCTTGTGAACAAAGCATAGAGATGCTAGAAGATTGTTAGCTTGGCACGCTTCGTCTGGCGGCGTTTACCGCGCCAAACGAGGGGTGGGAGCCAGTAATGTGTGTTCAACGGCTGCTTCAGTGCGGGTGGCTGTGGTACCGAACTATTAGCAGCTAACATGCTCCGCGGAATTATTCCGCGGATCATGTTCCTGAGGGCAGAATGTATCTTCTGTCGTTTGCTCGAGCATCTCATCATGCAGCCATATATCACAAACACGCAAAAGCCATAGACAATAACACACTGGGCGCGCTGGTACCGCTAAATTTGTCCACACAATGTAAACATAAAAAAAAGCAACCAAAATCGTTATCTACACGTGTCTTAGACACGAAAGGAAGATGTCCCAGAACTGCAGCAAAATTTTATTTTCGATTAAGTGGTTTTTCGTTTCTCGGTGTGCTGCTTTAATTTTGTCGGACCAAAGCCTTATTTAATCAATTGTGTCATTTTTTTGATTTCTGCATCAGATAGAAAGACCGGTAGTTTATTATACTGCTGGAAATTTTGTTATTGCCGAGCTAGAATTTGTTTAAATAAATAACACTTATTTTTGAATTATTTCATGAAAAATTGATCGAATACTGCCATAATTTACGAAAATTGTTGTTGATGCTAGTTGATTCGAAGACTACACACACATCGAGAAACACTGCAGCTTGAAATGAAGAAAATTGATGACCATCAACATAATTAAGTACAGGCCTTTGACGACTAGTTTGCAACATCCGCGCAATCAATCGCCGGTCAGTGACGAGACAACCCATACTTGCAGAATACCTGTGACCGGCGTTCACAGGTGTTCTGCAAGTTTGGGTTGTCTGGCTCTGCAGGCTTAATTGTGGGCTTTAATTATTGTGTGCTGAGTGCGAAAGAATGCAACGTCTTTTTTATTTCAGCGTGTATCATAATTATGGCCAATGCAGGATAGCTCATTAACTCGCAAAGCGGAAGAGTGATAAATTTAACGAAAGCGACATATGCCAATAACATTAATTTTTAATGTTTTGTTACTTTATTAAAAAAAAAGAATTGTATGGACTTTGTACCCTTCTAACACTACAGTAATTCGCCGGTTAAGTTAACCGAGTTAACAGCAGCACAAATAATCAGCTCTTATTGTTTTGCACAACCGAGTCAATTACCCGATCTAAAATGGTAGCTTTGCCGCCGTACTTCCGTTTATTATTCACCGTTATTCCTGAGCTGGTTCCACCAAAATCTGCCGCGGTTTCCGGAATGGCCTTTCGCCCATTTCGACACGCTAAATCCGCCGTCTCATTTTCTCCCCGGCGCTGTCCACTAGGTGCGATGACTAATGCTCCTCTACACTGCCCCTGCTCGCTCATCGGCCGCTCATGCAAGCCGGCGCTGTCGGTGTGCGACCTGACGCACCATTGTATCTGTAACTCGCGGTATGCCTATCCCAGTGCCACGAGGGACATATGCCTACCGTATCCGGCAGGAACAACGTCCAGAACAGGTATGTCAACACGTCATTCCGCTGCATGACTCTCGGATGTATGTTTTGCTGATAACTTGCGAAGATTTTCTTGCATTAACATCCAGTTAGTGCTTATTCACTCACAATAAGACAATTATTGTATTTCGCAACGTTAAATCCTGTGCTGCAAAACATGGCGAAATTGGTATCTTGACATTTCGATGGAAAACAATAAGACGTAGAATATTTCAGATTCATTGTTATAATTATGTGCAGTTAATAGTGCATCCTGATCCTGTATACAGGATATGTACCATTGTTTGTTTGTTTGTTTGTTTATTACTGAGCAGACAAGCCAAATGGCACTATCAGTCTGGTCACAGAAAGAGCAACAATTCATACAACAAATGATTCAACACGAGAAAAGGTTGTCAAACCACAGAGATAAATGTATTCAAAGAGCCACATTCCAAGATATTTTTAGGTGTTTATTGCTGTACCATAGTATCACATGCATACACACGCATACCATTAGAAAAGAGATCAAATTTAACTGAGAAGGAAGATCTCTTCTAGCCCGACAGAATCGGGTACCGTACCCATAACACAAAGGGCATTT
>JAQGAU010000589.1:0-25984 GCA_034698045.1 Paramacrobiotus richtersi | reverse complement strand
TGTTTAGGTAGAAGACAGCACGCTCTACCAGCTCCAGGAACTTAGATTTTATGAATTAACCGCCGGAGTTTCCCCTTCGGATAATTTCCGTCAGAATTATTTACCGGTTAGCTTTATTTATTACTCCAAATAGATATGCAACAACATACTTCAGTGTATGAGAAACATTCTATAGAACGTAAGAAATTATTTTAAATTGTGTGCAACAAAATATACACCGAAAACTGTGAAATCCTTCCCAGTCAGGACAAACCAAGACAATTCAAATGAGGAAGACGTGTATGCAATCTTCAAAACTGCCTGCAGAGTACAAATGACAAACATTCTTACGCAATAATCATTCGAATCCCAGTTCATTTCACTGATCGTCTACAAACTGGTCCACAGTTTTCCGCATCATTGTATGGCTGGCAACATTTGTGACCCGCGCCGCATTCGTTGTCACCTTTGCATGTGGCAGCTTTTTTCCCCTGAAAAATCGCGAACGCGCCTCCGCAAATGACCGGTCCATGTCCAGCATGCGCAGGAAATTTCGGCAATGGAACCGGGTCCGGACAGCTTCCTTTGCTCGCACTGACGGGCACTGTCAGCATCGTAGCGAAAATACAGAGCATCCAAATACTGTTTCGTTCCATATTTGACGCGAGTTGATTAATAATCTATGAAATGAGTAGGAATCGGGAATCCAGTGATAAACTGACAGTACCGAATGTCTCGTACGCTTGATCTTAGAAACAGCGTGATAATTTTGAACGTTACAGGATTTTATACTTTGTCGTCTCGACTCGGGAATCGTGTTAGTACAACGCTGGAATCAGATATTCGGTTAGAATCCCGCCTTTTACGTACAGTAGGTACACTAACAAGTGGGATATCGGTGTTCTAGTTACGCAAAATGAAACTGCTTTATTTGTAATCGGATTTTTGATTGCGAGTGTTTTTCAGTTTATTATGCACAGTCATGTCAGCACGAGGTATTGTTGTCCACACATACCGTACTTCGCCGTATTTTCAGCGAAACGGACACATAAACACTTCCCACACAATTGCCACAAGCGCAGATGTACGGTACATATCGCTCAATACAAAAACACATAACAATTCGTGCGACATTGCGACTTTCTCTTGTTATTTTCCAGAATTTGTCCAGATGTTCTCGCCTTGCTAGTACTTATTTACTGCTTTTCAAACAGCCAAGACATAATCGAAAATCCACTATACAGCATTAGGATGCTGGGCATACTGTTCCCGGCAGACTGGCCCGCAAATTGAGGCCCATAACTCCAGCCCGTACAAATTGATAACGTTAAGTAATACAAAAAAAGTGGTTGGAACGCATCTTTTCACATTTGACACCAAACTCCGATTTCAACCAAAGCAGGTTTTATAAAAAATATAAATTACACGGGTTCGCAGCAAGTGACGCAACAGATGTAGAGATGCTTCAGGTGTTGTAGACATGTGAGTATTTTGAGTAGGCGATCGAGGAGATAGCATGCTACTGGAGATGGTATGCTACTGAAGAGTTGTTTTCGTATACCTGTAGTGCTGGAGATATTTACGTATTGCACCGAACGTGGTAAAGAAGAAAATAAGCGGAAAATTAATATTCCCGTCGAAATGTAGCCGCACAGATTTTTGTCAATGATTTTGCCTGATCTTGGTTGAGATAAACATGGAGCTCTCGTGCACTGCTTGTTACAACATCGATACGCTAACGTATTCTTTATGCTGGTAACCTGATTGTGAGTGCAATAAAAAAAACTGCAAACAAACCGAAAAACTGATTGTGAGCGCTAACGCAGGATAAAACTTCATATGCAGCAACAGTAGAGCACGTAGCAAAGGATTATTTACATACAGTGCACACTGATGACGTTATGAAAAACACTACAAACAACAGCGACATTGAAAAACAAGGCGACCTTTCCAGTTCCTAGGGCTAGTGAAGCTTGGGGAAGATCACGGCTTTCATGCAAATTGAGGCCCAACAATTGTCTCCGAGATAGGGATAACAGCACTGCTGGTCCGCCTTGCATCTGGGATCATCCCTTCGGTCACAAACACGCTCACGTTTCCCGTCGACGGTCCGGTATCCTATCTTGTTCAGCTGCGCCACGTCGCACGCTGGTAGGGGATGTTTTGCAGTAGTCATTGGTGGGCATGCTCTGTTTGACCATGTTCCAGGCTGACAGTTGACAGCGATCACAAACACCAAAACGAAGCAAATACTGATGGCAATAAAGTGTCGATGCATTGCGAATATCGTGGAAATCTTCCGGTAGAAATAGCATGTAGTGACTGCGTGTCAGACTGTCAGATAAAATTCGATACAGACTGCCATTTTCCTAATCGTTATATATGCGAGCAGCAAAATAAAAGAGTACAGTAAGTACGTGCTTCCCACTAACTATTCAGTTGGTAACATTGTTAGCGTTAAAAAGAAGGATCTTGTTGTTGATCTTGTTGATGTAGATTCAAAGAACTTTCCGGATTTTTCTGACAGTCCAATTTCTGGCATCAGTTAAGAAGCATGTAACAAAACGAATGCAGGTACTTTAGTAGTAATGTTTTTTCAATGTTTTGCTGCGCAATAGGATCTGACGAAACATACAGACAACAAAACAGCTACACGACGCCATACAATTTGATACAACGAAACTCACAAATTTGTTAATATTGCAGTTTGATTCAACAATCAAGCTTACAATTTGTATCGACAGAGAGACTGCACAAATGAACATAGCACGATCTCTTTCCCCTAGATAATTATAACGCAGTTCATCGACAGATCGGCCCGCAGAAATCATCTTTCCACACTTGACAGCACTTTTGTCCCTTTCCGCAGCTGGAATCATCCTTGCATATCGTAATCCTTTTCCCATTGAGAATTCGGAATCCCGTACCGCATGCGATGCCGCCATGTCCAGCACCTGGGCGAGCTCTGGGTTTATCGACCAACGCTGGGCAACTACATTCTGCTTGATCAAGAACCGCCATAAAAACAGCAGTCAGGCACATAAGGACAATAAAATTTCAGAGCATATTGGAATCAGTTATTTACCAGAATAAATTTATTCTAACGAGTAACAAACGGTCACGATACAGTACATGCAATGCATACAAATCAACACTGGAACTTTGCGGTACTAAAGAACTCTGAATTGGTTCAAGTTTCGTACTGTGTTGTTCTGCAGCGAACAAGATGAGTTATATAGTCGCTTAGGCCAGTCTGCCTTGTTTTCCGTACGTTAAATCTCAGCAACATGCTTAAATAGGATACGCTACCATTTTCATGTCCGCAACTGGAAACTGCACGCAAAGTACTCGGAAAAAGCAATCAGCAAACGGTAAATATGTTGTAATTCTGTCAGCAAAACAAGAGTCTTGCATGGTGTACCATATGCACAAACGCATCCTCAAGCTGTAAATATTATTCACAAGCATATGCCCGCGAGTCAAAACACAAGGAATAAACAATGGACCAACAGACGAATCTTTAGCGATTAGTAAACCACAGAACGGCATATCGGTCCGCAACCGTCCAAATTCCAGTATTTACAACATTTTTGACCCGTTGAACATTCTGAATCGTTAGCGCAAGTGTCCATTCGGCCGCTATCAGCAATAACGAAGGAAATCCCACAAATCACCGGTCTAGGTCCCGAAGGGGGTCAACGTGGGCTGTATTGGTCGATCGATTGCGGCTGGACATTGGCCAACTGCTGCGTTCGACATGTCCCCACATACCAGCGATAAAATAGCAGATATCAGTATGCAACGGAAACGCATTGTTTGCGTCTAAAGCAAAAACGTTTGCCTGATTACAAGACGGTTACAGAATCCAGATGGACCGATACAAGTGCAGATAATTTGGTGAACAGCAAAATCAGGGGATTTTTGTAGCTGTCTGACTAGAAAAAATAGAAATGATATGCAGCACATCACAGTGCTCGCTCCGGTAGTGCTTCTCATTTTTTCACAACTAGGAATGCGAGATACCAAATTACCAATCGGACTTTGTTGACGATAATGATGTTTTTTGACATTTCCACCTATTAGCAGAATATGACTCGGCAGCAAAACACTTTGCTTGATGTGTAATCAGAATTAACGAGGAACACTGTTGCACGAAGCTTCGATCATCCGTCTGCAGAAATTCGTAGCTTGATTTACCCGCATTTTTAGCTAGCCCTGAAGCTTGTTGAGCGTAGTTAATGTAATTAACCTATTTAATGATAAGTAACCTCTGTAAGTAATCGTTTCAGTGTTCTGCTGTGCAAATCGGACTGCAGACGCGGGATGTGTTGCTACCCTATCAGGTACTCGCGGAATATTCCCAGTACCATCAGTATCATTTGTCGCAGATTTGGGTGGGTTAGTCAGATTGCCAACAACAATGGCTACCTTTTTCCTCTTCCGAAACCGTTTAATTATCAAATAAACATAAATCAAAATTATATATAGCGAAAATTGGCGCAAAGCGGTTCAAGAAGCTGTCCACACGGGACCAGTAGGAAAATCCAGTCAGAAGAGGACGTTTGGTGCACATGTGAGGAGGTGTCGAAGTTGTTTGATACGATAATGGTTCATAAAGAAGGAACGGAGGCATTTTAAAGACGTGCACGTAAAGAGCCGCTCCTGAGCAAATCAACCAAGCAACTCTTTTTGTATGATAGACGCGGTAATTATGTGGGAACTGGACTGCCCAGAGCCGGTTGACTGCAATCAGCAAATGCCCCACAACCGGGATCAAACTGATTACGTAACGGAAATAACCAAATAGCATGCAATTTGTCACACCAAACGAACTGATGTCGACGTGGTAAACTTCGGTGAGAAAAATGTATGGTGATGCTCCGACGAGATAAATCGTGTTATATTAGCGATGTACAGAAATAGTAAGTAGATGGTAAAGTGGTTGACGTAGGCTGGTTTGATCATATGGGTGATCAGTAGTGAAGCATTCGAAAAATGCGAAAACTGCGATGAAAATTCTGACTCCAAGGATGGGGCCCATCGGAGTCATGGGACCGACAAAAGCGATTTTCGGCCACACTGGAATTCCGCTCACGTTTACGCTTGCAGTCCAGTTTTTGTTCTCATCTATTATTTGCTAGTTAAATAGGAACAGTTTTCCAAGTTTAAATTTGTAAAAACCGTTTTCCAAGTATTGTATAGGAGAGACAAAGCAGCTGGTTAGTTTACGGGAAATTCGATCGCAAGACTCGAAGATCAAATGTGCAACAGCCGCCTTTAACTAGCACATAGTTCACACATCTGGGTTGTTTGGGGCTGTTGTCAATTAAGACAGAACAGGAAATTAAAATGACGAATATTAGCGTAAAATCATTTGTTCAAAGAAGCGCGCGGCCTTATTTTGTCCATGATTTCCAGTAAAAAAGGAAATGACAATAGTTACAATTAACGGAACTAAAAAGAGCTACGACGGAAAGAAAGACAGTTACTACGGAAATGAAAATAGAAAGGGAAGAAGTGTTCAAACGCAGTGAACGTAAACTGACCTAATACGGACGTGAGTACGGGATATGAAGTCTTTCGCGTAGGCTTATACTGGCTTACCACGATGACATAATTGGGATTACCGAACATTTACCAATTGTCAGTCTTTCAGTTGAGATTTATCTCGATGAGGAATGTGAGCTTTAAGTTCTTCAGTGCGATAATTAGCCTTAGAAAGTGGACGTCCATTACATGTACTCGGACATAACAAACTGCATCAAACGTTTTAAAAGTGAGTTGCCATTGGGGATTCGGCACTAACTGCGAATCGATTTCCATTAAATATTTGAAGAAATCCGTTCTTTGAGACAATTTCGTGCGACGGGAATCCCGTGCATCTAGTACGCACTGGGCATTTATGCTAGTGCTTTAAAGTGCTAAAAATCTTGCAAAGAAATGATTTTATCCGTACGTATCAGTTTCACATATGCAGCAGATTTGGATTTGATTTTTGCACCAGATTTTTCCGTAATTCGAGAGTTCGAGACACTTCTCTACGACGACGACCAGATCCTTACGATTAGTTTTAGAACTGCGCTCGACTCGCCGACTCGAACGTTAATTCGTTCACTGTCGATTAACTTTCTTTGGAAATGTACCCGTGATAATTATTTTACGATTAGTCTGGAGCAGAAACGCTTTCTTAATAGACAAAACAAATCACGGACAAAGAGCGCAGCAAGAGACTCGGTCTGTATTTGTACTCGTACAATTCGTAAAAATGTTAATTTGATATGTTTTCACGAAGCGATATATACTTCGCAAGAACTCTATAGCCAATATAATTATCGATGTCGCTGCGTTGCGTGCGTGCTGCTGTTTGTTTTTTATATTTGACATAAAATGAAAAACCAAGCAGTTTGTAACTTGACTATAATCTATACTCTATAGAAGTGATGATAATTATCAACGTATTAACCTAAAACTGATTGTATTACTCTCCAGCTGAAAACGTTTCGCGGTATGTACTGGAAAGAGATCGATTGTATATCGATTAGAATGGTAAAAGTATTTGACTAGGTAATCTTGTTCATCAGGGCTGCGTATTATCGAGCAACGGTGCAAAGGACGTTGCGGATGACAGCGGCTTATAAGTAAACGGACGTAAAATTACAAATCTGCCCGTACTTCGTCCTGGAGCATCGCAGTGAAGAAAGAAACTCATTGGCTTTATATTCTCGTGCTGTGCTTTGCTGGCTTATTCAAAACTTGCAGGCTGCAAAAATAGCTGTGATAATACATAACGCAAACAAATTCAGACATTGACACAGTAATGGCAGCTTGGCAGTACGACACCTGAAACCGAGACAATCAAAACCATTCTTGCATTTAAACTGACTAGTGAGAAAATAATTACATCCGAACGATTCCATTTGTTCCCCCGGTTGAAGTTCTCTATGGCAAGTACGTTTCGCGTCACTTTCTTCATTTGCACAGGACGGGAACAGCACATCGACGATAGGGCCCTTTTTTCAAGCTGAAAATCCACATCAGTGGGTCGAACAACATTTGCAACGTATACATCAAGAGGCAGTACTGCAGGGCGGTGAACATTGCCGATTGAGCACTGGGACCCAGAAACCACATACAGAGGAAAAGCGTTGCCAAAGGCATCCAGCAAGTGATAACGCTGATGGTGGTAACGGTGAGAATAAAAAATGGTCGAACAACATTCTGCCGGCCTGCGCTGACCCTTCCGGGTATGCGCGTACTTCCAGTGCCATCATTTTCATTCATCGCCGATTTCGGTGGGTTAGTCAGGCTATCTACCGGAGCCACCGTTTTCTTTTTCCTATTCTGTAACCGTTTGGCCAGCAAATACACATAGATGACAATTATAGCGAACATTGGTGCGAAGCGGTTCAAGAAGCTGTCGACACGAGCCCAGTAGAAAAATCCGACTGGAATACAAAGTTTGGTGCACGCGTGAGGAGGTGTGGGAATGGTTTGATACGATAGTGGTTTATAAAGAAGAAACGGAGGCATTTTGGCGACGTACACGTAAAGAGCCGCTACTAAGCAAATCAACCAAGCAACTCTTTTTGTATGGTAGACGCGGTAGTTATGTGGGAATCGGACTGCCCAGAGTCGGTTTAGTGCAATCAGCAAATGCCCCATGACCGGGATCAAACTGACTACGTAATGGAAATAACCAAACACCATGCAGTTTGTCAAACCAAACGAGCTGATGTCGATGCTGTAAACGTCGCTGAGAAAGATAAACGGCGATGCTCCGGCGAGATAGATCGTGTTAGCGATGTATAGGAACAGTAAATAGATTGTGAATTGGGTGATGTAAGCTGGTCTGATGATATGCATGATCAGTAGACCCGCATTCAAACAAAATGCGGCAACTGAGATGATAATCGTTACACCAATCAGGGGGCCGAAAGAAGGGAGTTTGGACCATGATGTAATGCTGCTCACGTTTACGCTGGTGGTTGTCGTCCAGTTCTTGTTGTCATCCATTGTTTTCTGATTTTTATTATAAGACCTTTCTTGAGTAAAAGATGAAGCCGATCATAGTTGCTTAGATTACGCGAAATTTGAATGAAAAATTGAAATATCAAATCTACAACATGCGCCTTGTAAGCACAAAGTACACATTTCTGTGTTGGGTAGTGCCACTGTTATGGCATAACAGGAAATTAGAATGAAGAATATTAGCTAAGATCATCTGTTCCAAGAAGTAGGCGGCCTTTTAGCGTTATGCCGTGTTACGATTTGTACTACAAACGGAAATGCGATTGGTATAATACGGAACTAAAAACAGCTACGACGGAAAAAAAGACAGTTACTACGGAAATGAAAATAGTAATGGAAGAAGTGTGCTAGCGTAGTGAACGTAAACTAATCCACTACGGAAGTGTGTACGGGATACGAACACTCTCGCATAGGCTTATTCTGACTTACACAATGACATCACTGGGATTACAAAATAGTAGTTTTCAAAAACAAATTTATCTCGATGATGAACTAACCTTTACGATGCTCGACGAGCTAATTAGTCTTAGAGAGTGGGTGTGCACTATATGACATTGTTTAACTCGACGTGATTCCCGTGCGCGATTACGTTTAGCATGCTGTGCATCAAAGCCTTATTGTTCTGGTAATTGGATTTCGCAAAGGTCACGATTAAAGTTACGCTGTATGAGTGTGCATTGACAATCTTATACATACATGTAAAATGTATTTTTGTTTAGGTGCAAGTTTAATTTTGTAGCAGTGACCGTATTGTGCAACTGCCTTAAACGATTTCAGGAAATTATATTTGTCATACAAGCGAATAACCAAGTAGTTTATAACCTGACAACAACCCGTAGGACTAATAATTATGAACTGCGGGTAACGGGCCACATATTAGCTAGTAATATACAGCAGCTGCATCCCACAGAACTCCAGATGTCTGGATTAGTGGCTAGAAGCTGAACGACGGAAGCATGCACTAGGCCGGAAATCCAAGAAAGCACCATTGTGTATGCTAGGGGACTTAAGAACACTGCACACTTAACCACAATTAGGATCGGTGAACAGTGGACAGCATATATTCCCAAAGGAAAGCAGCATTCCTCAGAATTCGCCCGTTATACCCACGCCGACGTTACTCACCTAGCATTTCTCCAACTGAAAACGTTTTGCGGTTTGTATTGAATAACGTGTATTGCTTGGCTCGTACAATGTAATGGCGAAAATATCTGACCCGCTGATTTTTTTTCATGGCTGCATATTATCGAGCAACGGTGCAAAAAATGTTTCGGAGGACAGGTGACTGTTGCAACGAGCGTGTAATTATTATTATAACTTGATACGCCGTTCGTTGTTGTTTGCTGTGTTTGCTGTGTTGTTGTTCACTAACGAATCATGAAGAAGGTTAACAGTTCCTGTACTGCATGTTCCTTTCGTTGATACTTACGGTATCGCGTCACGTATTCTGAGACCAAAGGGCGCAAAAAATGTCACTGGATGTATGTGCTTCGCGACATATTCAAACCGTTTGCTCAATGCACCGACGGATTAGTGAAAACAGTATTTACTTTCCTTACGCTGCTGTTCGACCAAGACGTTTACATGCAGTTTCCAAGTCACATGTCTTTAGAAATCAAAGGATTATCAGTATCAAGAGCTTCAGATTATCAGGGTAAAGCTGATTGATAGTGCACACTGCACAGTTGGTTACTGGTAAGAACAGAAACGAACACTAATGTGCATAAAAAGCATCGGTTTTGATATAAACTGCTTCACTCGGTATAACCGACTTTATAACTACCGTAATTAGCAAGCTACGGGCTGTGTATTCGTTTATTTAAATGATTGATCTATACAACAATAATGGTCCAGATGCATGCGTGGCTCTCATGCTTTGTTCTTTCCTTTAATGGTCGATCCTCTAGAAAAATGATAATTCTGAAATCCCGTGTTTCTCGGACATACATACAGAACATACCGTGGTCAAGACTCGAGAGAAAACAATTTTCCCAAGTCCTAAACAAAAGGGCATAAAGATCCGCCGTATCTTAGCTAAATGAGCTGAAAATCTGTTTCTAATTCCGAAAGGGAATGTAATATTCCGCGCAGACTGGTATCTTCCTCCTGTTTGGACTTTTGGTGTATTATGAACAATGGATGGTTACTAGTGAGTCTGAACAAAACTGGATGCATGTCGAGCAATACTAAAACTTTCTTACACCTTCTACAATGTTCAGACACAGGTAGATAACCTTCAATGTCGAGGACAGCTTTTCCGTGTGCAAATTAATCAGGCCAAGTGAATCCAGGCCCGCGGGAGCTGTTTTTGTATACACTGGTGACAGAAGAACAGACACGTATTTCTGCGTAGGGCATCTTTGTTCCTTGTGCGAAACTTTGCTGCACTGCATATTTTGACCAAGGAAACGAACTTTCGACAGATGAAACTAATAATGATGAATCCGAAAAACGCTTTCTGCGACCGTTAACGTTACTAAGGCTGTGTGCGGGGTGAAGTAATAAGGTAGCCCTTTGATGAAAGATTACGAATGTGGTGCACAATGTGCATGCAATGCGCGTCTGATCCCGGTAAGCTTTCCTTTTCATTATTTCCTGCTACGATAGCTGCACATCCTTGCGTTGGAAAGCAAGCATGTTTCTGGAAGACGACTGTAGAGATAATACTTATACCGGGCGAAGTTTTATGTGCTATAACGGATTGTAGATCATAGTAGTAATGTAGCCGATTAAATTCCTGGATGCTTCCTCTGAATTCTTGTGTAAAACTGTAAATGGGCAATTGCACGGTCTGTACGATACGTCGGCTAACGGTACTATATAATTGGATATGATTCATACGGACATATTCTTCCAGGATGTTTCTTAAATCAAGTCGAGTGTTTCATTAATCAGCAAGTTCACAAGCCATGTCCATATTATAAGGCTTTGAGTCTAGATCTATTGTGCAGTCCCTGCTGAGCTTCGAATCCTTCTGAGCAATGTTTCTACTAAATTTCTCTGGTAGTACTTTAAATAATACAAGAAGTTTACACGACGGTTCACTCGTGTCACCAGCAAACCGTCAGAACTGCCTAAAACCTTGGCTGGCGATAACCGCGTCATTGCTAGGTGTCTTCATTGTCCTTTTACTGCTCATTATCTGCGCTACGTTCCGAAGACGCAAAGCCCCCTCCTCGTCCACAATCCAAATTCTTCATCAGTTTATACTTGAGCTGACGTTCTGCAGCGTCCTGTTTCCAATTCTGATGCATATAACGGTTACTGACGATTTCTTTTTCGGAAAAGAATTTTGCGTTGTGTTTCAGTTTTTCTATATGCTCGTTGTCGGAGCTGAGCAGTGGTCAATGTTCTTCTTAGCCGTCAGCCGTTTCGCCGGTATCCTCATGCCCCAAGCATACCGCCTTATCAGCAGCATGAAAACAACAATCGCCATCATTATAACATGCTGGATTATCCCTTTTATCTTTACCTTACTGCTTGCATTGAAAATAGGGGGCAAATCCGTCCACACCAGAGTCCCATGGAACGGGTGTGTCGTGGTTCCCGGTAGTTCTGGTAACTGGGGTAATGTGGCCGTAGTATACTCGTGTACGATTGTACCCTTAGCCGGGGCAATGATTATTTACTTGCTTACGTGGATTGGGTTGTGGAGGAAGAAGGTCCGGTTGGGAAAGGTGACTGCTCCCGAGATCAAGTCGCCCACACAGATCCACAGGCGTGATAGTCGCAGGATCAGATTGGCTAAGCTGCTCTTCCTCTCCACCCTATGGTACCTAATTTGCTACTTACCCCATACGGTTATTATATCCTCGCTTCGGTATCTGTATACGGAGTATCCAGCGCTTGCGTTGTGTACGCGAACAGTCTATGTTATGGGATTTGGCGGCTCACCGGTAAGTTGTACAAGGGTTTATTGGGATCTTGCATGGCTCAGATCGTCCTTGGTTTCTATAGAGCTTCTTCCTGACCAGTCCATTTGTTTTTTAGTTTATGACATTTGCGTAAGAGTTTGTCCTTTCCCAGGACTTTCAAGGCGGAAGTTCAGAACTGCACTAGTCCTTTACTGTTATTTAGTTTTACTCAAGCTCCTTTAGCTGAAACCTGTCATTTTGGGGCATGCGCATTAGTGCATTGGGAGCGTATTCATTGTCGAAATGTCTGTCTAGGTGATCTTTTTGACCATGTCTGCGGATTATCGAGCAACTGTGCGAAAGATGTTTCGAAGGACATCCAATCGGAGTAACGGACGTGTGATCTGCATCTGCTTCTTTCCTGACGTAGCGAAATAAGGAAAGGAACTCGCTGGTTTTTATTCTGATTTACTGAGCTTTACCGACCGATTCCAAAACATCTCTGCAGAGTATCACACTTATGTTGCTTCCGTGATCGATTAAACAAATTATACAGATGACAAAATTTATTACCAGAAGTTTCGCAATTTCTCCTGGAACAGATATAAAAATGTACTGCAAACTTTTCGTACAAGCTTTAGTATTTCCAGATGCCTGACGTTTTTGAACTAAGTACGAACAAAGTCTGTGTGGATCACGCATCAGGAAACCATATTTTGCAGTTGTGTATGTGGAGCAGGTATGTTGACTGCACGGCGCTGTACACTAATCATGATCTGTTTCTGAATAGTGACCTTGTATTCGAGACTGAAATGGCCGACCTTTGCAACTGTAAGTACAGATATTAACTATTACTTACGCGTTCGTTAACACCTTATCAAGCTGAGCAATCTAGCGTTTCTTAACACGCGCAAGTTGAACAACTTCCCGTCGATGGCTGGAAAAATAGGGCGAGAAAAGGTTAATAAGGCCCGACTTATGATCCTTAGTTTAGCCGTAGTTAAGAGCAATGCAGCATCTGTTTTCGGTGCACGTTTACACAGTTCACCTACACGTTCCAACGTACCTTGCAACGACTTTGGTTGTTTCATTAATGTTAGAATTTTTAATGGATTTGTTTTCGTAGTCTCGATGCGCTTACGGCGGTTGCCAACGAAGAATCACTTGTGTAAAAGCTTGACGGCTGGGATCGAAGTTTGCTCTTAGCCGGCGTCACACCGGCCCACCGTCTGCACTTGATCTGACTTTGTTGCAGAATTTTGCATGTTGCATGTAAGAATCCGGCAATGATGTCAGATCTAACAGTTCCAGAGTTCCCTCCGTCGATTTTCCTATTATGTACGGCTTCTCCAGGATATTATTATGTATCTGCAGTTTTACGATTTGCTGAGTATTACACAGGTTTGGCAAGTATTAGTTATTTTATTGGTAATGACCCGGTCATGTTTGAAAAGCATTCCTCAACAACAATAAGTTGGAAGTAAGTACGAAGAAGTGGTAGCTGACAATGAAATTAATCTTTGTTTGACAAAAATTTGTGCCAGAGGAAAACCAAACAGTCAGGCAAAGCTGCCAGACACGTGGATTATAAAGTCTTTCGACAGTTTGGCCATACAGGATACAACTATAGAGACCACACCGAAGAACTGTGCAATAATACCATCAAAAGCGTACAAACTAAAGTTCGGGCCAGAACGAAAATATTCTTGCAGTTTAGCTCACTGCTGCGAAAACTAGTCTGTCAGAACGATTACGTCAGAAAGATTTACAAGTACTAGAGAATTTGTTCAGCAGGCCTACAGTTTCATCATTTTCTTCCAGTGCACATGGTAGAAAAGGTTGGTCTACGATAGCTCACTTTTTGCAAACCAAAAATCCACATCAATGGGTCGAACAATGTTTGCAGCGTATACATCACGAAACAATACTGTATAGCAGTGAGCACAGCCGGCGAAGAATTTGGACCCAGAAACCACTGACAGACAAAAAGGACTGCCAAAGGCATCCAGCAGGTGATAACGCTAATGGTGGTAAAGGTAAGAATGACAAATGGCCGAACCACATTCTGTCGTCCTCCGCTTCCAGATACGCGCGAAATACTTTCCGTGCCTGCATCACCTTCGTTAGCCATATATTTAGGTGGAAGAGCCAGATTATCTGCACATTTCGCTGTCTTTCGCCTCCTATGGAACCGAATTACCCGATTGACCATTAAACAGACGTAAATCAGAATTATAGCGAACATGGGCGCAAAGCGATTCAAGAAGCTGTCGATACGAGACCAGCGGAAAAATCCAACTGGAAGAGGAAGTTCGGTGCACATGCATGTGAGGAGGTTTCGGAATTGTTTGATACGATAACGGTTTATAAAGAAGGAGCGGAGGCATTTTGACGAAGTGTACGTAAAAAGTCATTCCCATGCAGATCAACCAGGCAGGTCTCTTTGTATGATAAACGCGGTAGTTATGTGGGAACTGGACTGCCCAAAGCCGGTTTAGTGCAATCAGTAAGTGTCCCATAACTGGGATTAAACTGATTACGTAATGGAAATAACCAAATAGCATGCAGTGTGTCACACCAAACGAGCTGATGTCGACACTGTAAATCTCGCTGAGAAAAATGTATGGTGATGCTCCGACGAGGTAAATCGTGTTGGCGATGTACAGGAATAGTAAGTAGATAGTGAAGTGGTTGATGTAGGCTGGTTTAATGATATGGGTAATCACTAAACCGGCATTCAGACAAAATGCGGAAACTGAGATGGAAATTCTGGCGCCAAGGAGCGGACCGACAGAAGCGAATTTCGGCCATATTGGAATGCCGCTCACGTTTACGTTTGTGGTCGTTGTCCAGTTCTTGCTGTCGTCCATTATTCTCCAGTTGTATAAAACCGTTCTCCAACTGCATATAGCGAATATAAAGCCGACGACAGTCAGTTAGATTACCAAAGTCGAAGAACATATCTTTCGAATGCGTTGAAATCACATGTTTCAACATCCGCTTTGTCTGGGATCGTTATATATAGCACGCTTTTGGAGACAATTAGATGATTTGTTTGCTGCGCAACAGGAATGCTGGTGTAAGAGACACAGGTGGAAATAACCGCAGCGTGTTGATGTCCTGGCGGAGAATGTATGGAGAAATTACTTCGACAAGGAGATCATGGATGGGGTACGTACAATGTTGAATGCGACCTTTCGTAGTAGCTGTCAGAAACGTCAAGTTTTTGCAGTAAAAACTGATCAAGCTGATTCAGTACACGCTTCGTTATGGTTGTTCATGATTTTTAATGATACAGCTCATTCCGTCTAATTAAACTACTACCATTGAATCGTACCGCAGAAAAGAATGTTTACTGCAGCATTCTATGAGAACGGGCATGCGTAAAACTAAAAATACAAACGAGGTACTGTGTACCTTGGCAGTGTTATCATTAATCCTGGCTGACTAAAGCCTTCCTAATTGTGGCGAAAAGTGTTTTTCAAAACTGAGTTGCCTCTGATCGAGGAATAGCAGCCAGATGCGTAACGTTTATCGTTTTGCACACTGCCACGCTATACTTCCCATGGTAACATTAACTGTAGCGTTTTTTTTCTGGGGTTAAATCGCATGCTCAATCATCGAGATGGACGAGGAAACAACCAAAATAAATCTCTACAAAACAATGCTAGAGCGTCGTTTACATGGACGAAGCCGAATTAACCTGTAAGAAAACTATCAGGATTACCAGTAAGTGCAACAATGCAGAAGTATAGTTTCGTGCAGGATATAGTAATTCACGGCTTTAATGGAGAATTGATACTCATGAAGTTATTGCCCTATTAGTTATTGCAGTTGTGCTAGCATTTCTCATTTCTTCCTCACCTGGCCGAAAAGCTAGAAAACAATATCAAGTGTCAACAATAGTTGTAAGTTCTCATGTCAAGCACTGCACATAACAACATTCCTGGCTTTCTGCCACCAGTGGTCTCCGCTGTTCACTAAACATGCGGTAACTACAGCACGCCGTAATCTTTTTCGAACAGTGCAATTCGTAATGCACACAATAATATGATAATCATCGCTTACGAAGTAATCGGAAACCACGGTCACTAGCGTCCAGCTAGATATTACGAGAACGAGAAATGTTGTGCCTATAACACAACATACTAAAAAGATTCAAGTCGTTTTGGCTTGTTTGGGCGGTTTTTATGCTGAATTATTGCATGTTTAAGCAAAGTGAAATCATACGTATGTCGAATGGTTATCAAGTTAAATTAATCTGCATGATTTAATTCACATATAATATAGTACTCGGCTATTTTTCCTGCACAATTCTTGTATAGTATGTACAGGTAGATAGATGTATGTTGTATTGCATATATTTGGCTACAATACCTAATAAGATGATCCAAACAGTCTAACTCGTACTTACTGTATGTTTAACGTAGAAACGATTAATGAACTGCAGATTACGTATTTTAATGTGGTTTAATGTGGAGCACTGATTATTATTATCAATGTAAACAGTACTGAATACACTAATTGGTTATCTGACTGCATTGCGTACATTTACCAGAATCCATGTTGTCTTTGTTTTACTGGAGTAACAAAACCTGCGGTATCCCGGGAATCCTTCAAAGTATCCTTTATTTTTAGCAGTAATTGCTGCATTATTGTATACTTTGCAAGCAGACGTATACAGCTTGTTATACATACGTGCAGAGTTGGTAGAGTTCTCGTTCATCCATTCAGTCCAACGTGCTATAACAATTCTGGTATGAGAAATACTCGAAAAGCTTCTTAATCTAGCGGAAACCTTGCATTTCATTCGGATGTCCACAAACATAGGGTTTTAAATAGACTAACCGGCAGAAAACGGAGAAAAACACATTAATTGCGATGTCTCTTTCCACTCGAAACAGAAACCACTACGACTCAACAGTTACTGGGCTACTGTCGTACTTTATCCGGGGTTACACAGACAGTTCCACAGTTGTTGTCGGTGTACAATTTGCAGCATTTTTTCCCATCGGTGCACGCCGTATCATCCTTGCAGACTGGATACTTGGTGGCCGATACCGAGGTCAGGATAGAATCTTTGGAACAAGTCACGGTGATGGTTCCTGGTTTGGGTTTCGGAGCTGGACATCGCGGCACCACCGCAGAATCACCACAGGACATTAATAGGGAAAATGCCACGATTAGTAAGACAGTCAAGCGCTTGTCCATAATGGACAGCAGGGCTGGCTAAACTGTGAGAGCTAGGCGATAATCAAAAAATTGTTCAACAGTGCACCTTCCGAAGAAAACATGCATATGGCAGTGTCAAAACAGTGCTTCGAAGTTTTCCCTTCAAGGCTTTACAGTTTACATAACAAATTTCCTGCTTTTCCGCCACCTGTGGTTTTCACTGCTCACTTGATATGCAATGGCAGCAGGTACACCGCATTGTTATTCAAAGTGTGTAGTTTCGCAAGCGCAAGTGGTAATTCCAAAGTAAGCGCTAAGTAGAGCCACTACATACAGCAGGTACGTGCACGCTAAATTTTGTGCTTGTACCGAAGAAATATATTTTGAGAGATACGGAAGAGTAATTTTGACTTACAATTTGTTAGGTACTTACTCCGACTTACTTGCACGGTGTACATATGGCTATTGATTGGGGATATGTGTGAGCAAGTTCTAACCTTATTGTTAGGAAGTTTATTGGTACTAGTATGGTTATGAGATTTGTTTAATTTCCATGCTTTCGTTTGGTATGCCCTACGTTATCAGTCTTATGCTTAAGTCATGTTCTACAGATAGTAATCCTAACCAGAATTTAAAAAATATAAATATATTTCATTCAAATATATACAAATTAAGTTCCAGGAAACACTAAGGCTTGAAGAGTACGTACTTACGTACCGGTGCAGTGACAAATTCCCATTCATATGTATCGTGCGTTTTTTATTTCGGTGCGGTTTTAGTTTTGATTCAGTGCTGTACAGTACTGTACAACTGGCTTAAATGATGTCAGGGAATTATGTTTAACATAAAAATGCATGACGAAGCAGTACAGAATCTAATTATAATACGAAACATTGATATTTATCAATTACAGTTAACTGATAACGTTAGCTAATTACGAAACTGCATTACGTAAATTGGTCCAAAATCCATGTCTTTGAACTGGAACAGCTGAATATGAATGAAGTATGCGTTATCCCGGGAATCCGTGAAAGGAAGAAAAGCACCATTGTGTGTTACAAGGAACTTTCTCCGGAACACTGCACACATTACCACAATTGGGATCGGTGTATAACGGACAGCACATATTCCCGAAAGAGCAGTCGTCCGCGCTGTTGCAGATCGGAAGAGCCAAACTAACGCTAGCCAACTTTACGTAATTTTTGGCGCATATGGTGTCAGTATCCATTGGTCGTGCGCGCGGTGTAGGACATCGCAGGGTGAAACCTTCACAATGGCGGTTGACAACGACAAAGATTATCAAAGTCAACAAAATCATCCGTACAGCCATGATGACGAAATGTAGGCTTTTTTGCTGGAAAATTCCAAAATGAGCAATCACATGTTGTAAGCATCAGCCACCTATTGTTATACAGTTGGACATCAGGAAGAAAACTGTTGTATATAATTTTGACTAAACACCGGTATACTCGCGGAAGGCGTTTGCATCTAATTATATACAAGCCGGTTTGTGTGTTTAAGTATATACTACAGCAAGTAAAACCTGAATGTCCATATTGTTTGTCTGTATTGTGTTTAGTTTTACATTGACTTCTGATTGTAATGGTTCGCTATAGCATGTGACGATAGTAAGTACATCGGTGGAGCGATCTAGCATTTCTGCTGTGTGACTGCGTGATTACTAATCAAAGCGGTGTCTAATGTATAATGACTAACGGTACAAAAATTCTGATGTTAACAGTATAATAGAGAACTGCAAAATAATGAAATGCATAACTCCAGCACAAGTACGTGTCACCTGCCGCTATGAGAAAATGTTGCCGCAGGAGACATCAAACGCAGGACCGTTTCCATAATCAGGATAACTAAATGGACAAACTGTACATGGTTTATGCACTTTTGATATCGCAGAATTATCCAGGTTTTAAGAAGACCTGTGTGTAACTTCGTGCTCTGATTTACTTTACAGAGAGAACCAGGTAACTGTGACGAAGACGTTAAATTTGCAAACATATTTCAGATTTACTGTAACAAGATCTGATCGTTCCATTTCGAAGTTCAGTCTATGGACGCCACAGTTCATGCGGCACAAAAGCCACAATTTGTCACTTACACAACTGTTTCTCCTTATCCCGTCCCAATCGGCATCTGTTTTTAATGGGGTAATCCCGTGAGGATGCCATACGCTGAAATAAAATGACTATTACTAACATGAGTAACATCAGTGTAATCGATTACGCGTAGCGTTTCCGTAGCTATAAAACTAGAAATAGTGCTTTTCGCTTACGATCCAACACGTCGTCACGGCCAAATTAAAGCTGTACCGCGCAACAAGCGCCCAACATTAATGACAATCCTGCTTACTCCATCTGGGCATGTTGAAGTTCTGATTCGTTGGAGCACTGGAAGGGTTTGCATACACCGGTAGCGCTGTGCCCGATATCGAGGAAAATTTATTAGGGGCGTAGATGTGATCGAGTAATAGTCAAAGGGACTGGCGATGACATTTGTCAAAGGCCCATAGATGTTGGCTGACTGCAGCGTGCTGTCAACATTGGCAGGGAAAACCGTGAGGCCCTTGATTTTTGGCCCAGACTGTTGGCGAAAAATTTAACCAGCTGCCGTGTATTACCGAGACAACCCGGACAAACACCCCGGGGCTCCTGCAACGAGAATCAGTTTCTGGCCGGCGAGGATTTGCGCAATGGCGTGTGAAGGGATTGTCATGCGCAAAGTTGGCTTGGTTGTGAGTAAAGCAAGTCAATAGGTGCGTTGTTCTATTTTAGCAATTTGTGTTTTCAGTGATAATGATTTCCCTTGTACCTACTTGATATGTTTTCAACTGTTACTGTTATGTATGTAGTTATTATAAATATTATTGGAGCGCTTCTGCGCTTCAAACCTGGATACCGTATTTTAGCAATTAGCATTACAACTGCATGGTCTAATTAGCTGGTCCGTTTGCTTCTCAAGGAAGCGCTACCCGAAACATGACCTTATTTTCTACAGAAGTTTGAAATCCGGCAACCATGGTCATACTGAAGCAGAAACTGTTCTCTTTCTGGTCGTCTGCGCTGAACAAAAGCAGGACGGATTGTCAGTCGCATTTATTTATCTCCATTCTTACCCTTAGCGAGATAGCTGACCTGATTTTTCTCTCGATACGGACCGATGTTCCCCATATTAGCAGTGAGGAATCATTAGCATCAGTTTGAAGTCTGCACTTATATGATATCATTATCGTTATGTAGATGAGCTTGCGGACAACCGCCTGTGAATCCGACAACCATACACTGCTGTGGCAGAAAATTAATTAATTGGCCCCTAGTTCGAATTTCCTTAAATGAAAGCACCATCGTTTTCAGCTTTCGTTATGACACTGTTGGACGTGGTATGGTATTTTTCCCGCGGAAACCGCAGCAGTCGTCAAGCAAACATTGCCAACACGGTGCTGGTTAATCGTGGAGATGACATTTGGTGTCTGGGATACATCCAGGACATCAAAGGCGACCATGCCTTTATCGATATGGACTGTGCCAAATATGACCCTTCTTGGATGCATACGCGTCACGTTTAGCAGCACCGTTTGATCTGCGCTGACAAAAGATCTGATTCACCTCCAACGTTGGATATTTTCGTCGCTCTGCGAAATGAAGCTCACGGACCGTATATATTCCGACCTGCACAATTACTGGATTACTGCAGTGGAGATAATCTGTACTTATGCTGCATCATGGATGAAGATGGTAAAAGACAAATTGTACATCGTTGGCAAATTGTATCCACATTGCCCGATAAGGAACCGTCAGTTTTCGGTCGACTGGATGAGATTCCAATCGTCAAGCATGTTGTGCATTCCGAAAAGGTGAACCAGATCCAAGCCGTCGATGAGTACCGGATCCGTCGGTGTGTTGATAAGGCATTTCGCAACGGGTCTCTCTACCCACGACCGGACGAGTACCGATTCTTTCTGCGGATTGGGGAGACTACCGTGACCTTTATCTTTTTGGATATATTTCACTGTTTTTTGGCTCGAAATCGGGCTATTCAGAACCAGTCTATTGAAAACGCTAGCTTCGCCCAATTTACCAGCCTTGACGGAATTTTGGAACCGTATGTCCAGTCGGAGAATGACAAAACCGACTTTGCATCTCCGCTTCAAATCACAAGTTAGCACACTTTATCAAGTACTTCTAAGTATACTTTGTTGTCTGACATAGAGCACCGGACTTAAATTCCGTATAATTATGCGGCATATATACGGTATATAAGTTGTACTGTAGGTGCCGTATATATTTTGTTTAATTTCAGTAGTGCGGATGGTGCACCATTCAACATTGCGAACTTCTTACAATTAAACAGATATTCGTGCTGCTATTCATTGTACGAAAACTACATCAGTCCACATTTGGTAATCTGGATATTTATGTGACATGGTTGAGACGTCTTGTATCGCATATCTTTTTCATTAGAATCATTTCCTGTACGCTGTTACGGAATTCTAGAGTCAGTACTTGTGGAAGCAAACGAGACACTAAGATACGTCCTTTCATGGGATATTTTGTCAGAAATATTATGCCAGCTGGATTTACATTCTCAGCTGAAAGCAAAAAGGTAAGGCAGTATACAGCTGCAAACTGCAGAATTTCGTGCTTTATATGTATGGTGTGTGCAATCAGTAGTGCGTACGTTATTCTGAACAACAGAATACCGGTAAACGTGTAAATCCTTGCAGATGACTGAGGCGTCACATTTGTAAATGATACGCGTTCTTCACTTTTCGCATAAGCAGCAAATTGCATTAATTGTAGCAACCTTTTCCAGTAACCTTTTGTTGCTGTTACTGAAACCTGCGTTTTTAAGGTTTTAATATTGTCAGACAGTGTCATATTAACGGGCGTATGGTTATAATAACTATCGCAACCTTAGATAGTTTATACAAGGCTAACGTTAAACGAAAACGCTTTTTGTCCTGTTCATCGGCTTCTGTACTAAGTTCCGCAGCATGATCGTCTTCAACGGTTCCAGTAAGAACAAAAACAAGTTGTAGGCTATAGTCAGAGACACCCTTAAGTAATAAAAAAGGGGATTTTTGCAAGGTTCGGTCATGATGGGAAGCAAAGGGTTTACTTCCCATCACAGTTCGGTAGGCAAGCATATAAGAAACACCATACCAAGTCGTACACAAATACTCTGCGCCGCTGTTTTTGTGATAAATTACTTGCTGTAGAGTCTGCTTATCCTGGAATACGGCATTAAAGGACACCGCATCATCGTGTTATGTTGAAATTGATTTCCGCAACATAAAACCTAAAAAAACATCTCGCTTGGACACTGAGGGATATCTTGTTGCTTGTTTGCTGGATCGAGCAGTCATGAGCCACACCAGAACGCTGGTTCTAACCAATCTCAGCCGACGGGTAATGCCTTTGCCTGGAATGGAACTGATATCCTCCTTGTTACGCCTTAAAAACATCCAGCTAAACATCATCATCATAAACAAATGTCAGGTTTTCGCCGAGTTATATCATACTATCGGAGACAACTCGCGTCTGCAGCCCTGCCACTTGCGTCTACTTATGACAGTTTGTCAGCGACTAATTGTGTCGCAGTATACCATTGAAGAGTCCTTCTTCTGTTGTTGGGGTAGTGCATTACCGAGCACTCGTCCAGCAGGAAATCGTCCGATTCCGGCTCCTAGCTTAACGATTTCCCAGATGACCTTTGAATGTTCCACTATCGATCATTCTGAAAATCACCGCCGGGTTATTGCTTCCATAGAACGTTATTGCCATCCTGCAGATGATCACGTGCGTGCACAATTCAGAGATCTGCATGCGCAGTGGGTCCGAGTGGTGCCCTATCCCGACGGATGGACGGCTTTCCGGCGCGTATTGCAAATGTAAGCTGTTGCAGTCTGCTATTAAGTATGTCGCTGGTGGCACGGTACGCCGATATATGCACTGCGATCACGACACTTGGTCCCAGAAAAATTTGTCCCGGCCCATTTAGTCCCAAGACAATTGGTCACAGGTGTAACTTGGTCCCAAGGATTTTTAGGCCCAAGACATTTTAGTCCCGGCTACGAAATTAGCAGATATTGCAGCTGCAGAACGCAGCTACTGTTAATTCCCTTACATTTACAATATAGGGAAACCAAACAATATCGGGTACGAGTATTCAAGGAACAGTTCGGGACCACTGAACAGAAATGTCGCCGGAGCCGGGACGAAATGTCGGTGGCCCCAGGTGTCGGCGCGCCATTGTAATTACCATGTATACATTTTATAACGTATACGTATACAGTCAGGTACAACACGAAGGAGCAGGTGGCCAAGACACGGGGACCAACAGCGAGTGCCGTCACAGAATCACGCTAATCGCGATCGGTGCAGAACATGGAGGAAGTTCCGAACTCGCCAAATAATTTAACAGCCTAAATGACACATTAAGTAATTTCACGGTGTTTTTAAAACACTGTTTTATAAGTTCCGATTTAAAACACTGATATGAAGGATCGATATAACAAATGTCATGGGATTTGTGCATCTTCTTTCGTATCTGGCAGGCATTTTATCCACCAAGAGCCCGTACCGACCGATTACTGGAATCTATTGGATCTCAGGGACTTTGGCAGCCTCCCACTCAACAACTTCGATCTGCAGTTGATGGCCCGAAAATGTCTCTGAATCCCGCAACGGCGGCTGCAACAGTAGCATGCTACATACCCGTTTTCGAAAACTAGAATGCATTGTGGTGGTATGTGCATATCCTGCCTTACGCTTTATGGATATTGTTTTCGTTCATAACTGTGAGAAGATAATTATCTTCTCACAGTTATGAAGAAGATAATTATCTTCTCATTATAATGAAAAGTTCAGGCATATTTTTCTTATGCAAAGATTCTAAGCCCTGTACAAGTGATATGGAATTTCCGCCGTCAAAAAGCAGTGCAGTATGGTTCATTCAACTTCATTGAAATGAGTGGCATATACGTGCAATAAACCGAAGGATTGTTGTAATACTCTGCTGCCGGAAAAAGAAGTCACGCAGTTCGACTCGTTATCATTTTCTTTACTCTGGAATCAAGAAACAATGCTCTTTTTTTGTTTTGTACAAACCATACGCACACAAAAATGGACGTAGTTAAAGGTATCACACAGTACCTCCACAGAAAGTGTCAAAAGTAAGTATGCGTACTTCTATACAAACCAGTGTCGTTGTTTTGCTTCAAGAGGCATCGGTCACATGCACTTTCGTGTTGTTTCATCCCGCGCGTACAGTGCAGAAGATTAAGATCCTCTTATGGCCACACAGTGGCACAGCGGCTAAGTTCCAAAATCAAGATGTAAAAGAATCTGGTCACACTGCAAATAGCCTCCAGAAAATCATTAAACAAAGCTATGGATTAGTACAAATGTACAATTAACAAACGAGTAAAGTACTTCGACAAGTACAGTAGCTTATAACACATTATTTACGGATCACGGGATATAGCACCATTCCCCCCAATGCTTTGTCTGCAGGGGAAATCATCATTGGGGGGAAATCACTGTCTAACTCAAAGCAGCCTTCGCAACGCAACGCCTCTTGCACCTTCGAATCTTGCAAAACTGAAACACTTCGCATTCGTTTTGCCCTGAGTCAGTCTTGCCCCGCGATAGACCAAAAGAAAGCCAAAAATTTGGCGAGTATTATGATACCAAAAAAGTGTTGTTTCATGGCGGCTGAAGGATATTCGAAGCGTTTGTAGATACCGTGTGTTTTCTACGGACGCAACTTTCAACGGTTCTGGAACTTCTGGCTCTTGCCCATGTTAAAAAGAATCGCTTCGCATTTCCTTCAACCGTCATGAAACAACACTTTTTTGGTATCATAATACTCGCCAAATTTTCGGCTTTCTTTTGGTCCATCACGGGGCAGGACTGACTCAGGGCAAAACGAATGCGAAGTGTTTCAGTTTTGCAAGATTCGAAGGTGCAAGAGGCGTTGCGTTGCGAAGGCTGCTTTGAGTTAGACAGTGATTTCCCCCCAATGTTAATATGATTTCCCCTGCAGACAAAGCATTGGGGGGAATGGTGCTATATCCCGTGATCCGTAAATAATGTGCTATAAGCTACTGTACTTGTCGAAGTATAAACGATAAAATAAAGAAACCACCTTCAATGCGGAATAATAATTCCCCGGTCACTTATCCTAACAGACCCAATGATTACCGCCTCGCATTTTGACTTGCCAGTGTCCAGGACGGCTTTCGTCATTTGTCTGCCGCAGATCCAAACAATGATCCCGCCGTCCAGCCTGTTGTTCAGTATTCACTCCAACGCAGCGTAATCCTCATCTGGGAGCAGTCCGTTTTTGACCTTCATAGTTGCATTACCTGCTGCGAAAAAAGAGATAGTGATATTAGAGGACAAACCTGTGAATTTCTTCTGGGTCGAGGTAATAATTATACATAGTAAGCGAACTGGTGTCGAAACAGCACGAACTGATGTGCACTTTTTTCGCGTAAAGTGACAGTTTTCTCCAAACTAACATTCTTTACTACTGGGCGTATCTAAACGTGGCGACAACGGACGTGGCAAGTCGAGGTTGATGGTTGGGACTTCGCGTGACCTTTGTGATCGGTAGTGCTTATGGTTGCTCACAGCTGTTGTCGTGGTTGCCGTCAACAATGACCTAAAACTTATACTTCGGTATTCATGGTACGAAAGTCGTTTGACGATTTTTCAAAACAGTTATTCCACTCAAGGCAGCCCAGGTCACAGAGATTGTTAAGATTTCTCACCTTCTGCCATTGTTTTAAAAATGCTGAAACCGATACACACTGTAGAGATGAAATACTAAACTTACGTACAGTCAAAGTAATATGCGTGGAAATTTTCGGAGGTACTGATTATGGTTGTATTTTCAATGCGTAGTTTGAGCTGACGTTCAGCCATCAGCGAAAT
>JAQGAU010000588.1:0-25991 GCA_034698045.1 Paramacrobiotus richtersi | reverse complement strand
CACACCTGCTCAATAAAGTGCCCATCTCGGCCGGTCTTCTGGCTAATATTGACTCGTTAAGCCAAGGCGTCCTATCTCGACGAGGTACTTCTATGTCGGGAAAAGTCTGCATCTAGCATTTGCTGGTCACAATTATTTGTGGGTCTAGATTTCGTTTTATCGTTATATAAAATATAAACACAGTATTTTACCAATTTCTGTTTCTACACTACAGTATAATTACGCTATTTTCGTGGAACATATCGCATCCGATTACATTTTTCCATACGCAAAAGTTGTATGTTCTAAAAATGCACCATTAAAAATAGTGCGACGTTGCATGAAATTGGCATAGTCAGCGTACTGGGCTCTATAGGAAGTATATATCTGTCTTTTTTAATTTGATGCGTTACTTCCGTAACAGCTAACACCTGACAATGAGTCTCCACATCGGTCATCGGGGTATTTTTTTATTCGTGAAGTCATTAATTGTTCCACAACGTCACAAGCGAGTTTTATTCGTATTCGTATATTCGTATATATTCTGCTATATATATACTGCTATATACTGCTGCTATACTGCTATATATATACTGCTATATATCTACTGCGTATATATACTGCTATATTCGTATATCGTTTCCCATAAAAGGGGAGTTGTCCGCCTACCTCGCCGTTTTTGGAAACGTACCCATATGCTATGTGACGCGAGTTTCGTTGCATACCATGCAATAACATGCGACGATATATATATTGTGCACAATGGCCATATTATAAGGCAATGAATTTTTATGTGGAACATTCTTTATTTAGATAGTCTTCGAAGAGGAATGAAATTCATCGATGAGACACCACGTGGAATCTCCGACACCGCACGATCTTCCTACGTTCCGCCACATTTACGACATTTAACAAGATTACCGGAGAACAGCACATTAAATGTGACGCAGGATAACGCTTACGACCCATTACGACGATATTCAACATCAACACTAGCGGCATTTAGCGACGCCAGCAGCGCGTAAGCTTTGTTCAAATAAAAAAGGTACTCTAGATATCTGACACTTATGCCCGTCTCATATAGCCGCTCCAGTATGGAACGTGGAGAAAAGATACAGGAACAGCTGCATAAACTGGTCTCGGCGTTCCACGAACGCGCCAGAAAGGTCAAGCAGCAAGTGGTCATTCAGCCGCCGTCTCCGAGCTTCTCGGATGAAGAAAACGCTACACCACCGGAGAAATTGACCATTCCATTGAATCAGATGCCCGTGCATCCTCCGAGTCCATCTCCCTCTGGCACGCGTGGAGAGAGAGGAAGCTTGCGGCGGATGATGTCCATCTCTACCAATGTAGGTGTGGAAAATCAGCATCTTTTGGCAGATCAGTGTAGCCACTAAAATGGGAATTCGCGGCATTTCTACAGTCAGCGATATCCTGTGTATAGTGTTTTTAAGAATATTTATATTAATAACTGTTTTAATCGTTAAAACTTAGCAAACTCGCCATTAAAACCGTTGCACCATGTGTGCATGCAGCGGATGTCGTTAACGATTTTTAAAAATTCAAGTAAATTGATACGACTGTATTTGAGCTCGAATAACTATCGCATATGGATTAACTTGTCTATCTACATATTGGAACATATAAGTTATCCGCTGTTAATATTCTCATGAAGTCGTAAAGAAATATTGCCTTTTTTAGGCTTCATCGCATCGTCCAAAGATGCGCTTCCCTGGAACGTTCGAACCGCAATCGCGGCTTTATATAACATGGCTGCTAACAGTCAGCTTGGCCTTTATGTACAATGCGTACTCCATCCCAATGCGTGCGGCATTTACATTTATGCAAACAGATAACAATCGGCACTGGTGGTTCTTGGCCGACTATTGTTGCGACATCCTCTACTTGATCGATATTCTCTTCTTCAAGACATCCGTAAGATTTGTTTCCAATGGTGTATGGATTGAAAATCGTCGGGAGATTGTCAAGCGATATTTACGCTCCTGGCGCTTTAAGCTGGACCTTGTGGCATCCGTCCCGTTTGACATCCTGTACCTGATCCCCAATACAAACTTTAGTCCGTTGTTCAGATTGCCCAAGCTACTGAAATTACCGTCATACTGGGAATTCCAATCGAGAATTGATCAGGTGGCCCGTTCGCCGCATTTGTTGCGGGTGCTGAATTCCTTGGCGTATATGCTGTGGATGATTCATGCCAATGGATGTCTTTTCTACTACATTTCCGTAAAAGAGGGTAATGCAATCTTGTATGCTAAATGCTAATTATTCTACAAACGTAAAAGCACATCAGCAACGAACCAAAAATTATAAGTTTACGATACGCCCTAACAAAGTTAGTACAAGGTTGTAGAATCTTATTGCGATCTATATTAAATTTTCACGGTACCCTTCCCTTTTATCACAGCAATGCGGAAATTTAGTTGTATGAAACAGCAGCGCAGATGTATGTAAAAATGTTTGATGATACATAATACGAAAAAATATTGCGTTGCACACGTCCAAAAATGCTTATCTTTACCGTGATGAGATGTGACTACGTATTATTGCATCCGACCACGTTATTACGATCGAGAAGTTTCGCGCTGCATGTTGCATCGAAATGTTGTAGCACTCACCGTACGTTACTGACGATTACGGAAAACTTACAAACTTGATGTTGAAAATCAGCAGAACCACAATTTTTTATATATTTACTGGTAATTACGTACCGAGTATAAAACTCTAAATTATGCAGATTTAACAGCAAAACGAGACAACATAACTATAAATGGAAAACCGTTTTGAAACAACGGACAGCAAACTGTTACTGAAAGCTGTACGAGTAATGCGCTTTATCTGTGACAGGATTCGGTAAAAACCACTGGGTATACGACGGGAAACGTCCCGCTTACCTCCACTGCTTCTGGCGTTCCTTTATCGTCGCCACAGCCGTCGGCAATGCCCCAGAACCGGAAAACATCATCGAGAATGCATACATGATATTTTCCTGGCTAGTGGGTGTGTTTGTGTTCGCCCTGCTCATCGGGCAGATTCGGGACATTTTCACGCAGATGACCTATCAAGAAGACCACTACCAAAAGACGGTCGACAGGGCCATCCGCTACCTGCAGAACCTCCGTCTCTCCAAAGAAATGCAAGCCCGCGTGCGGGAGTGGTTCTCCTACAACTGGGAACAACATAAAACCCTGGATGAAAATTCCCTCCTGGACGGGCTGCCCAAGAAACTGAAGACCGATCTGGTGTTGTGCGTGCACTATAACACACTGAGTAAAGTGCAGCTGTTTCAGGGTATTGATCAGAGTTTGATACGGGATTTGGTGTTAAAGCTGAAGCCCGTAGTGTTCTTGCCGAATGATTATGTATGCAAGAAGGGTGAAGTTGGGAAGGAGATGTATATTGTGCGGAGTGGAGTTCTGGAGGTCATTGCGGCGGAGAATAAGGTGGTGGCTACGTTGAGGGAAGGGAGTGTGTTTGGGGAAATCAGTTTACTGGCACTAGCGGGTGGAAACCGACGAACGGCCGATGTCCGGTAAATATGTAATACTACAACAAATTACTTTCTGGTCATAATTCTTTCCGTGGAAGCTGTTCTTTTTAATTATTACACCCAGTTTGAATTTTTGCGAATGGTTCAAACCCACTTTAACAGAAGTTTATGTTACCTACCTATATATAAAGTCATTCTACATAGAAATTTTTTCTCGGTTAATTTTTCCCCTACAGCATATTATATACGTGCATATGTCATGATTAGTAAATTTCACAGATTATAAATCAGCAGCGGTGCGTGTGGCATATATGTATAATGTTAATTAGACTAAAAGCATTATTATGCATGCGCAGGTTCTGCGTTAATCGTTTTGATCGTTAATCGCTTAACATTCCACATCCGCGTCAAAACATTGAGTTCTGCCAGAACCCAATGTTTTGACGCGGATGTGGAATGTTCCAGAACTGTTCTGGTACGCCATGATTCATATTCTTTATCGCATGCATATGTGCCAACAGCCTTACGTAACACGTCCCGATACTTGTGGTCAAAATTTAATTATTACCATACGGCGGTATTTTTGAAGCGGCAGCAGTATTTCCGGTGCATACAGCCCTATCAAATTTGATCATTAAGGTGATTTATATGGTCTGATTATGATATGCGGCGCACGTTTGACTTTAACGATCGGGGATAGCAAATCGAAAAGCGATGGCATGCGCCAGTTACTGCGGAACATACAGCACTGCATGCTGTAAGATCGAAACCAGTCTGGTTTTACATTCACATTGTTTTTAACAGATCTAGAGGATTTTCCAACTTGTATGTACTGCGAAAAGCAGATCTACACGAAGTTCTTAAGGATTATCCGGAGACCAAGGAAGCACTGAAAAAGAAAGCTCAACGATTGTACCAGCGTATCAGTCCGACGGACGACAAGAAGCTTCCACCGCCAGTTGAGGTAAGGGTCGTCAAGTTCTGAACGTAAACTACTGGTTTGCAGTCTGATGTCGTATTCACACTTAGTACACGCAGAAATATAAAATTTCATTTATATAACTTCGTTTTATAATTGCTAAGTGGACTAAAACAGAAACATTCTTAATGTTAATTTTTTTCATTATTAAAGTTATAAATAAGCTGTACGATATGTGTGTACGACAGTCTTACTATACTTCCACAATGTTATTATCAGTCGGATGGGTACAACTATGCCAGACTGCATGATAATAATCGTTTCTTTTCAATCTTCTATTATTAAAGCTGACTAATAAAACACAGGGAAATATTTATTGCTAAATACTGGGATTAGAGTGTCTGCAGTGGACACAGTGCACAGTACTACGACTGTATCATCCTTATAACTGTTTGAGTGTACACATCGGTCTGCATAGGTTATCAAAACCAGATCCCCAACTCCCGAATTCGTGCGTACCGTCATCCACGTCCTCGATCCCAAATCCAGCCTGAAGAAGCGTCTATCCAAAACCAGTGTCCGCGCTCCATCATTCGCATCGATCCCCCCAGCACCGAAAGAAACCGCTGCCGCTGACTCGCCCGACTCCGAAGAGGACATTGGCCTCCCGGAATCCAACGAGGATGATAAGATGGAACGTCTACCTACGCCCAACCCTGTGCCGGACGTCCCCCATCCCGAATCTCCGCGCCGTCTTACTCCCACGGAGCTATCGCGACGCCGACGGGAACAGGCAGTACTGCAACGAAATCTCTCCTCCGACAACGAGGAAACTCCAAGTATCGTCCCGCCACGGCGACGCAAACCCCGCAGTCCTTTTCGGACAAACCAGTCCCCGCGGGAGAAATCCCCGGCCCCCTTAGCTCAAGTGGACAGTGATGATTCGGCCGATGCTAAAAGTACCCTTTCCTTCTTGCCTAATTTCCTTGCCGCGCCCTTGAGACGGTTGTTCCAGCGACCCGCTAGGATCGTCCCGGTGGTGTCGAATGATGAGGTATCCCAAGAGCACCATGAACTGACGGTGACACCGGCAAAATCCGTGAAGCGACGGTCTAAGGGACAAATTTTCCGGTTGCCATCCATACCTGCGAATCACGATAGCGTGGGCTCTCGTCCTCCTAGCATACATTCTTCAACGGATGAGAACTACGATAATCTGGATGTAGAGCCTCCGGATCTCGAGCACTCATCGGATGAATACGGAAATAATGATAAAGCGTAGCAGTTTCGAAAGGTTTTGAGCGGAGGACGAATTTTGTATCGATTACTGTACAGAATTGTTCCTACATCAGTCGTATTGATTTAACGGCCGTGTACATAGAGATTTCCGGAAATGGAAGTGTTCCGATTCAGAATGCGGTTTTAGCACAAAAATTTACAAATGAGTGATATTCCATATAAAATATAAATGCTATATTGTACGCCTCGTTATTAAGTACAAGAAACACCTTCGGCTGCCGCCTCAGGGTTTCTTGAGATCTACATTCATAATCGATTCGAAGTCATACTGTCCAAGTGTAAGCTAATTTGAAACGATTGTGACCGGTAAAACAGTTTGAAGGTGAAAATTTCATCCGGTGTAAATCTTGGACAGTAAGAAACTTACTAAACCCATCCCACCAGCGACACGCAGCTAAAGATCATCTGGACGCTTTTGCCGAGAGCCAAATCCTCGGCTGACTCATTATTTTCTTCGCGTACTGGTCAGCAGATGACCAGCATACTGGTCAGCATTATCTGGATAATTTTGGTCATATTGATTGATTCAGCGATTTTACTACCGAAAGGCGTCATTTGAAGACTTTTATATTATGGGAAATATTTTCCTGGTGATCAGATTTTCGTCCTTTGGACGGTTTTCCCGGTCAAAAAGGTTCTTAGGTTTGATTGGCTGCTGCGAACGCGAGGTCAGACATCTTATTTCGTTTTTGAGGCTTTCAGTTTAATTTACTTGTTTGCTGATTTTGGGCATTGATCATTGATTTTGTACCACTTTGCTCAGCTCTGGCTGCCGGTTCCATCCTTCGGTTTGATCGACGGATGCGAATCTCTTGTTTGGGAACACCAAGTCCAATTTTAAGTACTTATAATGCGGATTTCTTAATTATTTGTGTCATTGGTTCCACTGGGGTACTGGTTGCATAACAGCTGGTCGAGAACATAATTCCCGCCAAAATTTAGTGTTTGAGCATTACTTTTGCTTCGGTCGAACGTACGGTACGAGTGCTTTGTCCTGCGTCAAGTCAGACGACTCCTCCGGAGCGAAACAGTCAGCTTGCTGATATTACATGTATTTCTACTTCACGCTTCCGGTCGGCTATGTTCGGTACGCTCAGTTTGTTTACGTTTCTTCCGTTCGAAACAGATTTTATCTTTCCGGCTATCATCAATCGTCATCGCGAAAACTTCGGAATTCACGATCCATTTTGTTCACATTACAAATCTGTGAACAGAACCATGTCACCGCTGAGAAGTTGGCGGGACTCCCGCCAACTGTTGGTGAATCACCCTTGGCCGCCGCTGGTGAATCACCCTTGCTAACCGGCTGATCTGGACGATTGTGCCCGAGCGCCATAAAATTCTCGGATGACTCGTTTTGTTCACCCCGTTCACGCAGAACAATGTGGTATCACTCGGCAAAATTCAATGGATGAAATTGTTGATCTTTTTTTATCTTTTCTTTTTCTTCTTCGGTCTATCTTAGCCGGAGAATTCCCAATTCCGAATTTAATCGACGATCTTCTGAGCTCCGGCAAAAGTGTCTAGGTGACCTTTTGAGAGTTTCGCTTCGATCGGTGGTTGCGAAAGCTGGGTCAGAAATCGTTTCGTTGCGTTCGCCACTGTATCGATTGACTGAAGCACTGAATAAATGAATGAACTCAATGAAGTTAGCTCCAGATTTATTTCAGTTTTGTGATTAACAAATCATTATGTTTCATTGTCTGATTCGTCGTTTTTATGTCGGCCTGCATTTCCTGAATAAGGTTTCTGGTTCTAGTAATCCGCGAATGTTCTGTGCTTTCCAAAAGTTTAACGGTTATAATTATTGTGTAGACAGTATAGTTTATTATGTGTGCGGTTAAGATAAATTGTTTTCTTAGCAACAGATCCAGTAATTTAGTGGATATTTTTGTACATTTGCTGTTTTTGCCGGTAAAGAAGGGGAAAATCGGTGTTTCTTTCCGGCTGAAACGCAGAGAACTTTCCAAAAAAATTAAGTAATCAGTGGCACCGTTTTGCGTTATGGGCTATCTGAAAATAGCACCGGATCACGCTGAGCTATTGCGGTTCGAGAGTTTTCACAGTCCCGGGACTGCTCCCGGTATTATGATCAATTCTATGATAAAAAATATTTGTTCGAATGCATACCGACAGATTAATCGGTCCCGATACCGTCCGGCTCAGGGTTCGACTAAATTTGGGAGAGTGCATAATTAATTAAGTACCTGCATCTTCTCGGAAGCATTAAAATACTCGTTCCTTACTTCTTGTTATGTAACATACGTGAAATGTCATACGGACATCGCACAAAATGAACGGCAACGACAATGGTTGCGACTGAAGCCCATGGACATTGGCTATTATTTCTCAGCGCAATGGCTGGTGTCATACGCCGTACGGACCGGTACGGTATGCAGTGACCAGCTATATATATGCGGACGAACAAATGCTTAATCTGCATAACTTATACGAGTTTTCTCATTATGCAATAAATCTAATAATATGACATAATAAATTTACTAATTAGTAACGCATACATATATTTCGCTCATAAGACTGTACGTACATGGGCTAACTAATAATACTTATTTATTAATAATATCTACTTATAACTGTCACTTTTGCCCTCCAATTTTCTAATACCACAAACCACACAAAACAGTGAGAAAGGAGAAACGCTCAAACACAAGCCACACTTTTTGCTTGCTGAAAGGTCTGCTTATTAGTAGACTCGTGCCGTGTTTCAGTTGGCCAAACGATGACCAGTCACGGCCGCTGCATCTTTCAGCGCATGATCTACAAAATGCGGCCGCCTGACCACTGGCCAGTGACTTCTCGCCACATGTGCTGGCATTTTTTCCCCGTGTGTATGTGAGCCGCTCCGGCCGCCCAGCCGGCCGTGTTGTCCTATTATTAGCAAACTCACTGCCGAAAAAAACTAGCAAATGGTCTTATGTTGTTGTCCAAAGTCCAGTCGGTCGGCCAAAATATTATATATCGTACGCGTTAACCTGTCATACTGGGACCAGTGATGTTCCCAACTTGGTATCGGAAACATGTGGTCGATGCAAGCCGGCAACAGAAAGTATAGGATTATCTTGCGGCAGACTTCGAATAAATTCGTGTGCATCGCCAATTACTATACACCAAGCTTAAGCACAGAAATGTCCGACATTCTGAAACTGGTGTTTTGGGAAAAATGTGTACTGGGGGTCCTGTGGGGGAATACAGTACACAAAATCTCCTTAAGTACAGTAATGTGGGATCCACAAATTGTAACACTGGACTTCGTTATTTTGCAACAATCTCGCATTTAGTTACGAAAATTAAGGTTAACGACACTGGAAAATGTACTGACACATGATATTAGACATATAAGCAGCCGACAACTTGCATGGTTATGACACTAGTAATACTGCAGTGACCCTAGCTATACGTGCTCCGTAGGCGCAAACTCGAAAATGCAGATCAAGACCAAACGGAAATTAGAAGCTGTGAAAAACAACTATTTTGTTTCTAATCTATCACTGCCTTCGAATTCTGCATAGTTTTTCCAAATGAAATTTTTAACCTGACTTATATTTTATGACGGATTGTTGCTACAGTACAGATGGTGCGTCATAATAATAACAACAAAAAAGACAAAAAGATGTTGTCCATAAAAAGAAAAGGAGAATATTGCCTGTGCGCATGAAAAATTCGATCTGGACCTAGCTATTACTAAAAGCGCGAAAAAGCTATTGAACATCCATAATCGTAACTGCGCTAATTGCAGATTTCCACCGGAAGTCTCTGAAACAACGTCAGACCACGGCACTCTCAGCGAACAGCAGACAAACATAAAACTCATTCAACTATCCTTAACCACTGGTATACAGTACGTGGAGGAATTCGGCAGTAAACCCTGACCTTCTAGCTGCAGCGGTCTGGTTCGTTTCTGTGCGTGCATTTGGAATGATGTGATAAACAAAGCGCATTCTTTCCTTATCTTGTGTTTTTGTAAGCTTGCATTGCAGACGCTTTTTTTCCCATAGTAGGCACAGTTTCCGGCAGAGTGAAACTGACACGAGAAAGCGCCATTCTCAAACCTGAGTCATATTTCTGGATTACTTTGTTTCCCCTGCATGCAGCAACCGCTCGATCGCGATGTGCTAAGCGAAATTTTCACACTCTTGGCCTTAATAATAATTTTAGACGGTGTAACTTCAAGCGCATTTTCTATTTGCTGTAATAATATGAACATTATTGCGCAGTTTTTCAGTTTGTGTACAGACTGATCCTTTTTGATTCATAATAATTAATAACTGTTCTCCCGTTGTATGTGTACTGCTGGATATTGCTATATCAAAGGGATTATCTATTTTTTCCTGTGGATTTTTCAATGTATTGGGATCATGAACTACCAAAAAGAAGATGAGTCTTGCGACTTTATATTGTATTAAACTGGACATTGTACAGTCCGGCGGTGGCCAGAATGGGTTGTCATATGAAGCCGTGCCGAGCATCCGCCTGTGCCGCTTCTACACGCGCGCTGCATGGATCAACAGGTGTGAAATTACGGACTTATATCTTAACAAATTACAGTCAATTACCGCAAAGTTCCGCTATCTGTGCATGTAGATCTATTATTAATTATAATATTGGAAAATTGCGCTGAACAGTCAGTAGCAACCATTAGTTTAGTGTACTTTTGTTTTGCATTTGTTACCAGTTCTGTTTTGCTGATGTTTTTGTACACTTGCAAGCTAACCTAAAAGAAAACTGGATTTGTTTTATGGCTCAGATCCAGATTCTAGTTTGGAGTATGCTGTATACGTATGCAATCGACGTTCCCGGGGGCAAATGTTTTAGAGACGAGCTCGTCTTGTTCCTAGCCGTACTTGTTACAAACTGCGTTAAGGCTCTGTTTTCGCCCTGTTTTTATACTGTCACATTAATTTGTTATTTTCTTCAAATTACGATTGGGGCTATTCAGTTTAATACTGGTTACAGTATACTTGCAGATGAACTTAAGATCTCTGGTCAACTGATTTATTGGTTTATCGGAATTATTTTTAATATAGCCTGGCCTAAATCGGCTAAAGTGTCGAGAACATAATTTTACTTAGCATTAAGTAATCGATACTTCGAAGTGTTCTAATAATTCGGTTCAAGGTGATACCAAACATTAAAATAAATAAAAAAGTAAATAACTGATTATTAAACCACATCGAGTACGGTCTCTTTGCTTGGTAGTTAACAAATCAAGTTATTTGATGCAAACAAAGACTACTCGTACTAATTAATTTTCTGTATATACACAGCGTTTGTCTGCGTAACGCGATACTTCGGACATTTACGAGTCAAAACGGTTAATCCGGACAATAACATGAATACTAATTAGTCAATGGGTATTTAAGTGTTTTGTCCTCACGTAGGGACACGCTTCTACAGTTTTATCAGCTCGGTGGGAATTTTAAGCGCAAAAGAATGATCAATGAAGCAGTGACATCTCATTCACTCATTCATCGTTTGTCTCATTCATTCTCACTTTATGTGATTACCCATATCGTGGTTGTGGCAACTGCAAGACTAGACTGTCTAGCCGTAATTCTTGCAAATATTATATGAAGCGCTGGATCGTCTTTTGAAAAAGCGATATCTGAATTCTAACGCTGCTAATAGCGGGCGGAAGCAATAAAAAGTACTTGTGAATTGTGATCACACTTCTAGAGGAAGTATATATATCTACATGTTTTCGTGGCGCTCTATACTAAGCAAACAGTTTGCCGTTTTCTGTAATAATTTTTGAAATTAACGACAGTATTACTACTGAAAATATGAAACTACTGGCAGTACTGTTTTCAGGTCGATGAAAATGCAAAGAATTTGCTTGCTTTTGTGCGATGAAAATCTCCAATATTAAGATAGCTTAGACATCAACTGAATAACAATTATTATAACATACTCTTGTCAAGGCAAACTGTGGAAACTTCCACTCTTCTGAAACATGCCACATTTAAGGCTAACAAGTAAATCAACAATTAAATTTTGGTGTACATTTTTGGGAAACACGCTTTCGATTAGGCAAAGCCACGTTGCCCTTTTCAGCTGTCGGACAATCGCGCCAAGTCTGCAAGTCGTAAACAGAACCGTTGCTGTCCAGGTACCACTCATTTGCAAGAATCGGGCAAAGAAAACCTTCATTTGCACATCGCTGCTGCGCTGCGCCGCCTGCGTGTATTCCATCGTCTGGCACATGTTTCGATTCGGCCGCTCATTTGGATAGTTGTGATTGGCCGGTTTTTGATCAGGTGCCCCAGAGACTACGCCTTCCTCGGGGCGAACGCTCAGCATGATTGGCAAATCTGTCAGGCAGCTATAGAACCACGCCTACATTCCAGAACTGACGAAATCGTTTCCTTGCTCGTCTCGTCGATCGGAAGGCTCCGGAAGGCACCGAAATTCACTTGTGTAGATTTCTTCGCAGTCATTCGTAGCAACACATTTGAGCATTAAGATCGTGTCAAAATTTCCTTTATATAGAAAACGATTAGTGTTTCGCAATTTAACTAACCAGTATCCTGTGCTGTAAGTATATTTTGATAACATTTTATTTTAATTTAATCTGTAATCATCATAAAAGATTCACTTGGTTTTCTTGTATTGCAGAGTTCGGAAACGTTGATTACTGATCCTTACCTGACTCCGTCATAACGTACCCTTACAGTAAGTCCTTCGTCTATTTCGTAAATTACGAATCTGAACTGTTGTAAAATTAGTCTGATCAACAGCGCGAATTAATTAAGCACTGTTTTACTGTTTTATCAGTTTGAACGAATAATGATGAAATCCTTCCCTGAAAGTGTCGGACTCGTAGTGACCTTTTCTGTGAATCTGTTGTCTTACACATTGTGAAATGCGAGATTTCAATAATTTCATTGCTGAAATTCTAAAGATCAATGGCTCATTCTGTTTTATTTTGCGATTTGGTTAGGATGTTTCGTTATTCTGAATAGGACAGCTCTGTATACGTAGCTCGCTGGCAGGTCCCCACGGTTTGTGGTACTTTCATGGCTTCGCAGTAGTGCGTTTGTTTATTCCTTTTTGAATTTGTTGTTGATGTTTTTACTAAGGTTTTTCTTCTGAGTGAAGTGGCAGGAGATTTAGTCCTTCAAAATGTATGTGGCTTCTGCAATTTTACGTTAGTCCGACGTCTGATAGGAACACAGCCGGGCTGTTGGTAATGAGGTGGCGTGACTGACGTCATAGGCTGATCGAAGTACAGGGAACTAATAAGCAGCGTTTGCTTACACTTTTAATATAAAATTATTACTACTGTTAATAGTGTGTATGGAATCTAGCTGATTTTCTACGAAGTTACATCTGTAATCATCACAAGGTCACAGTCAGAAGATGCTTTGACGTAAAAGCTTTTTCACTGTGAAGCGCAAAGCTGACTTCTGCCCTGTATGCAGTAATAGCAGCTTTATAAAGAAAACGTTTCTCTTAAGTCTCAGAATTTTGTTTTAAAAAACCTACATGGTGTAAACTTTCCTTAATCTGTCTAACGAAACGATAGGTAAAACGAACGGAATCTGAACCTAATCGCATACGCGAACAGTACGCATGCAATGTACCAAGAAATCAGCCAGTAGCTGCAGCACAGTGCATAATCATAAGCCATGTACCTTGTTTAAAAAACGTTGCAGAGGCATCCAGGAGAGGTTGTAGATTAGATGGGATTCTTTTTTAAGTCAGAAGTTGTTTGAGTGGCCGATATAACCAGTTGCGCATCTGTCACTTTAAGTAACTGCACGGATTATGGAACATGTTTGCACAATGCTGCTTCTTTACTGTTGTTGCATCTTAGGATTAATGCAGAACTGTCGCTTCTTTATTCGCCCAAACAATTATGATTTCAATTATGTCAGTAAGCTGAGTTTACGAAATCCTGTTTTGTTAATTAAGATGTGCATGATTTCATGATGTGAATATCATTCGTATATCACTGGTCAGATGCGAAAGCTCTTTCGTATTACTTCGCCACGAAATTTGCTCTGATAAGGCATGTCAAAAAATATTTTCAAAATATTGACATATGCTTTTTTTAATGAGACCACGTACGCATCCGAGAGCTGTGTTATGGTGGATGTGATAACCATGCTTCGCAATTGACAACTGTGTGATAACAGTACACTAACGATTAAACTTACTAAGTACTGTATTTTAGGATATCGAAGACGCGTATGCAATTATTTGTTATTGTTGCAATTATTGCAATTATTTATTTGTATGCAAGACGCGTAAGTCACCCAAGCAGCCGTATGAGGATGATAGGGCCAAGCTTGTTTATGTAGCTCTGTAAACAGCTTGTTTGCAAAAAATTTTGTCGTCCGATGTTCAGGAGTTTTGTCGCATCATATGTATTATATGTATGTGTCGCAATTCTATGTATTATCAGTAAAAAGTTATGGAAGGTTGAAAAACGGGCAAGTGGCCTCGATAAGCCGTTGGTCGCATGATATCTGTCGATATATAATATAAGTAGCTCTTTTCTCAACTAATGATCGAAGCAACTGAAAATACGATCGAGACAAGACCTAACTAACTACGGCAACAATCTGTTACTGTCAACTTTAAATTTCAATGCGCAGAACTTTGCATTTTGTGAACTGGGTTGTCCGATTGCCGTTTAGTTTGTGTGGACAAACACGAAGCTGTGTGGTTCGCGAAGATTCGTGCCAAGATGTGGTTGTAAACTACAGTGTTAGGACTCTTAGCAGTAGTGCTCGAATTACGGTTCTAGCTTTAGCTGCATTGTATGTCCCAAATCCCATTAAGCTAAAAATTGTAATAACTCGGCCTTTCCACCACTTATTGCCCATAGTTAACGAACGTTTAAACGTCGTATAAGATAGAAGTACAAGGCACACCATGTTGCGATTCATATTCGTTTATTTCTTTCTGTATTACTACTACGGTCAGTCTTTCGACATCTGGTACTGCTAACTGCGGACATTAGCTTCTATAGCAGATTTTAAAACTTTTTATATACAATAATAGTGGATGATTGAGTATGATGATCTGCATAATACCCGAAAATATTTAGTTCAACAACAACGCACCAGTAGTGAAAACGTAGCACTCTCGATAAATGTAAACCAGCTTGAAGCTCGAAGCAGTAATCTATACGAAAACAGTTCACTATTCAAGTGTTTCACTTTTTACGCCTGCGATGTTCTTATCGCTCGTACTGCATGTACTGTCAGTTGCGGTTTTATTTAACAATCTTCCAATTTAATATCCTTCATGCGTTTGGCTCTCTTGGTTTGATTAACATGGATTTGAAATGCCGTTATTATTTTATGAGTAGACCGCGGAGTTTTCCTTTTTATTTGTGACGAATCGTATGCATTGCCAGCGGAAGATTTCTTTAAAGAACTAATTACAAACTATAAAATCAGTATAATTTTCTTTTCTAAGAACTCATAAACAGAAGAAACAGCCCTCATTTGAGCGAAACACTATCGATTCCTATCGGTAACATTAACAGGCACTCATATCACGATTTAATATGAGTATTCCGGAATCTGACATAAACAAATCTGAGTTGTAAAATAAACTTCTACCGACGCTAAGCAGACGTCCGTTGCTTGAGCATACCTTACGTAACACTTATCACATATTATATGATATGAGCAACAGTAATTATATAAGCTGCAAACAGCTTTAATAGAAAAAGATCATACCCAGTACCAGGAACTTGCTATATCTGAATTATTATCTATTATTCATATAGTAAGTCGTTGCCAGTACGTAATATTCCTGTGCCGGTAGCTCTGATAGTTAAATGATAGTAGTTAATATATGAATTATTTCGCCGTTAACTGAAGCAAATACTGCATATACCATTATCTGTACTAACAGAGTAATCATAAGGCATATAATTATGATGTATGTATTGATCGTTATCGCTGTTGTAAAGTTTTATTTGGGATTTGCAGATTCATTGACCGGAAACAGCTGGCACGTTGCTTACATTCTTCAGGACCTCTATACAAAAACAACTGATAAGGTAACACTACCATAACTTAGCATAATATGAATCTGAGCGCTCTGGCGTTTTCTGATTGAGTCCTTAGCTGACTGCGAAACATGAGAATCAAAAGCACAATTATGTAATTATACTGCAGATTTGATGTCTGCGATTAGCAGTAGCGCATTCCGGTTAAAATCTGCATCTGACCGTTGTTCAAAATGCATAGTTAGAGACGTTATCACAGTGCGTATTTCGAAGAAATATCGGTCTTTCTTCAGACTTATTATAGTAGTAGTACCGACATAACATATTAAAATAAACTAACTAGTTTATTAGTATTTTGTGCCAGATTTTCTACAATGAAGCTAGTTATGTTTAGCAGATATTTCGTTAGTTGTTTGTTATAGCCATGTCCACCGCAAACGTGTTCAGCCCATCGGCCTACATGACCCCAACGTCCGACATGAGTGTAGCGTCTCACCCGTCAGGCACGACCGCGGATGCTCACCAGTCCGCCACAAGCACAGGTGCTCACCAACGACGCGGGTTGGGACGGGTTCGACGGTTGGGTCAGTTTCTGCGCAGGCGTTTAAATGGTCTTCGGGATTCCGTTCGTGGCGTCCTACGCACTCCACAGGACGAAGAAACTCTGCAAGATCAGGGCGACGTATCAGGCGAGCCACTTGATTGGGGTGATGCGGAGGATTTGGTAAAGGAAGCGGCGACGCCCATCCTCGAGAGCATAGCCAAAGTGGAATTTGCCCATGACCAGTTGGTCGAGGAGGTAAATGCTTATTTCGATTTTTCTTGTTTATTTTTTTCTGCAGTTGTATTGAGTGGCCTTCCTTATTTTAATGGTAATTCTTTTCTGTAGGCCGTCAAGTTTAAGGATCGAATGGAGAATGTCACGGCAAAGCAGGGCGGCAGCATCGAGTCGTTGAAGGGCAGCAGCGGCAAGCATCAGCAGGATATCGCGGACTTGAAGAGCACAATTGGAACGCAGGGCAACACCATCAAGACACAGGAAAAAAACATCAAACAGCTGAACGAAAAGATTAGCGACCAGGACACAATTATCGAGGTGCTGAACAGGAAGGTCATCTCCCAGGATACTGTTACCGAGCTGCTGAAGGAGAAAGTCCGCGCCCAAGGCACGATCATCGTCCAGCTCAACGGGACCAGCGACCAGCTCAGAGGGAAAATCAGCGGCCAAGACACGACCATCGTTCAGCTCAACGGAACCATCGACCAGCTCAGCGGAAAAATTAGCGCACAGGACTCGACCATCGTCCAGCTCAACGAGAACATCAGCGCCCAAGACACGACCATCGTCCAGCTGAGCGGGAAAATCAGCACCCAAGCCTCGACCATCAACCAGCTTAGCGGGAAAATTAGCACCCAAGACGCGACCATCGTCCAGCTCAACGGGACCATCGATCAGCTCAGCGGGACCATCGATCAGCTCAGCGGGGAAATCAGCGCCCAAGACACCACCATCGTTCTGCTCAGCGGGAAGATCAGCGCCCAAGACACGATCATCAAACAGCTCACCGTACGTCTAGAAGCTTTGGAAAACGAGAAGTGAAGAATGTAGTTTGTAGGTTTGGCACGTTGGCTTTGTTTTTCACGCTTTGGTCGTATATTTTGAATCTTAATCAGTCGAAAAATCTTTTTCCGCACTGCACGTTGGCGTTGGTTTCTTCCGTTTTGAATCCTATGTTTCGAATAACATTAATCAGTCGAAAAATCTTTTTCCGCACTGCCTTCTATGTAAGGAAGCTGCAAAACTTTCGAGTGCGCGTTGTGTTGTTATTTTGTTATTGTGTTACAAACAATTGTTAAAAAGACGAATAAGAACGGGCTTTGGACATTGGCTATCTCTATTCGATTCGTTGAACCGCAAATCAAAACTACGTACGTATACAGTAAATACTGAAACAAGTTCATAAAAGTTCAGGAGTTCTAATGATTTACAAACGAATATGTACTTCACGAATTATGCGAAAATGCGCAATCGAGAATTAAACAAGCAACATGCTTCGGTTATTCATAATAAATTCCCCGATTAGTTATCAAAACCAGCGGTTACGGTTAATGTGATACACTCTGCTAAGCAAGTAATGACCCTTCGTGAGATCAGAACAATCACTTTGAAACAAAAGTGTTCCATAATTTCCATGAATAATAAGTAACGACTACGAGTTGTATGTATTGTACATGCATTGGTTTTCGAAAATGGTACGGCAATACTGCACAACGGTTACCCTTATGCATATGTTGGATTATTTTGTCAATCGATTAATGGAGAGAAATATAATCGTCATGGACTTAAAAGATAGCACTGTCACCGTTGGCACTTGGTTATCAAATTTTGTTGACAAAGTATCCGATCCTTCAGACATAAATGCCTCGCGCTTCACAATTCAAACCACCTGTATCGTTGTGCTATTCTCAATACAATTTCTGGTTTTCCAGTTTGTTTGAGCAGTTAGTCGCACCCGATTTTGCGTAATACTCCGAGATGGAAAGCATACGTAGCAATAGTATTACATCGCTAGATAGTATCTTTGACGAAGAGCATAATCATCGTAATCTCATGATTCACCGAAAGAAATCGGGAGATAGCGCTAATAATGTACAGGAAGTGCTTGCGGATGCTCTTTCAATCCATGAACAACTGGTGGACGAAGCGCTGGAAAGGTCACCAGTAGTGGTAGATCCGAAGGCAGCTATATCGGTCACAACATGCCCAAAAGAAATCCTCGATCCTCTGACTGCTTAATAAGTTTAATGCTTTACATTGTAAGTGTTCATGTTTTGGTTTGGAAGATCCTTATCAAATTTTATGGTTTCTGCCGGATTATTTTCTGCGCGCGTGCCTGGCACAACGTATTCAAATCACTGTGAGCATTCTGATCGGAAGTGTGCTTTGCAGTTTCAGAACGATAAAAGGTGACAGAATTCGACGCCGATTACTGGGTCTGGCACAAGCGTTTCGGGCGCGATCGGAGGATACGCGAGAGTTGGGGTTACGGCCTATATCGCCCGAGCGACATGAGCTGCCGCCGGCATTGGAGCCAGGAGCAAATCCCACTGTGGTGCAGTATGAAACTGAAAATATTCTGGATGCATCCAATCACTTACCGCCCGGCCGGAGACGGACACTCTGCCAGTAGAGCGCAGAGTACACCGAGAAAGACATCGGAATCGCTGCATCCGGTCAGGTTACGAATTGGCCAATTGGGTTTGCGAGTAAGGCTGATCAATTAATATACCTAGCATAAAAGCATACAGGCGCATCAAAAATATTTAGTGATAAGAAGCAGTAACTGGCATGTATAAACAAATCAATTAAGCATTAACACAACGCACATGCCTGTCTACTGTAATACACATAAGAGATCCAAGAACTAATCGTAAAAAGACTATCAAGAAGTTATTTCGCGAAAGTTTCATGTTGAATCTACTGTGTTAACGCTAACGGGTGATGGTGAATGACGAGACGGAAAAATTATTCATGTATTCAGATTCGTACGAGTATTTAAAATAATTGCTTAATAATGTTGCTCTAATTTTATGCGTCCACTTTGATAGTGAATATTTACTAGTTAGAGAAAACATTGGTCGTTTAATTGTTGATTAAATGTTGTAGAGAAATGTCACTAGCTGGATGGAAAGCATGTAATTTTTGGGCGCGTTGTCGCCGGTATGGACATTGTGGAAAAAATCGACGTACTTAAAACTGGCGAATTCAAAATGACTAAACTAGGCAGTTCTAATTAAGTACGGTTTAAGTGAAGTTTTTTCATTATTATTAGCAGCATTTTAATCAAACTATTGGTATCTATGTTTGTAATCATAATTGGCTTGCCGTCCCATTATTCTCATTATCTGATTACGTATTATTATGATAGGTGGTTCTGTAAATAAATACCTTTTGTTTGTATAATATGCTTATTCGTTTTTCGTGCACTCTGCACTCAAATTTGCACAATCAAACTGGATTAATTTTCCAGTACAGCATTTTCGGACAGACATTTGATTTTATACAGAGCAAAATTAGATAAGTCATCTGCATCTGGAAGTTTCCAACAACCGAAGTTTCAAAATCTAGCCAGTTTAAATTTCTTTTATGAAAAACCCGTTTGCGAAAACCGGTGTGATGATAAGAGCTGATATCAATCATTATATATTTGCCGCTCGCGAGTTTAAGGAATACCTATATAACGTCAGGTTTCTGACCAACAACAAAAATCGTACAATTTCTGATATCTTTTTTAATCCCATATGCATGTAGTCTAAAAATGTGATTTGGTAAAATTTAAGACAATCACAAACTTTAAATATTATTCTGCGAACGGGCGTAACCATGTGTACGTGCAGTACGGTATATCGCATTAACTGCAAGTCAATCACTCATACCGGGTCGATCCACTTTTTCGGAGTTCCAGTTATAGTTAAGAGTTACAGTCATAATTTGCTTATAATGGTGAATTAGTGATGAACATAACGCATAATGAGCATAACAAAATTAAAAGCTTTCTTTTTATAACGAAAGACTTTCAAAAATTATTTATTTTTGCTCAGTTAGTCTGTTTCTTGTGACCTTTGCGTATTACAGGTACCGCAATGGTATTTCAGTATTCCTCGACCCAGTTCTTTTGATCCCCATGCCCGAAAATATCTGGCTTGGCTGACGCTCGTTAGGGTCGGTTTTATTTACAATGCCGTAGTCATTCCTTATCTTGCAGCGTTCTACGAACCGGACGAGCGTTTTTGGGTCTCCTGGTTGTTCGTGGATTATGTGTTTGATGTGGTGAATATAGTCGATCTGATAATCTGGGAGGCTTGCATCAGAGTGTACGTGAAAGGCATCGAAGTGACACGAACCAAAGAAATAACCCGGAAATAAGTACGCACCCAGTCTTTCGTGTTCGACGTACGAAATACATATACTTCCGCTGACCTCTTATATCTTGTGCCCGCCATCGGAATAAACCCTTTACCCCCGCTTCTCGGTCTTTTGAAAATGTTTTCGTATTGGGAACTCTTAGATCGGAGTCATTCCTTATCTTGCAGCGTTCTACGACCCGGACGAGCGTTTTTGGGTCTCCTGGTTGCTCGTGGATTATGTGTTTGATGTGGCGCATATAGTCGATCTGATAATCTGGAAGCCTTGCATCAGAGTGTACGTGAAAAGCATCGGATTGATCAGTTGGTCTCCAATCCTTACTATTTCCGTATGGTACGCTTTCTGGCGTATTCCATGTATTTAATCCATATTAATGCTTGCATATACTATTATTATTCGTATTTGACTGGCATTGATCCAGAAGATGACTTTATGTACAACAATTAACCACCCAGTCTGTTAGAATGCTAGTACAGAATTCAAAAATCCGGTGGAAGAGGAGTATCGCATCCGAAGTGCAACTTACCGGGCGATTATAAATGCCTATATTTTTTGTTTCTTTTTCTCGGTATTATCGGTCACCATTATCGGGAACCTGAGTTTTCCTCATACCATGCCGGCCATGATCTACAGTGCCATATTGTGATTTGTAGGCGTACTCGTTTTTGCTACGCTGGTTGGTCAAATCAGAGGTGTTTTCAAAGCGATGACCCATCCATCAGGAAGATGAATTCTACGAGATCATGGACGCTATCGTCGAACACATGCATACGTTAAAAATCCCAAAAGATCTACAAGAGCGGGTGTGGACGTGGTTAGTACTGCATGGTTACTGTACAACTGGGAACAACAGCGGACGATTGCTGAGGGGAAGTTTCTGGAAGGTCTGCCGGTACGGTTAAGGTCAGATTTAGCTATGGAGGTCCATTTTAGCGTCATAAGCAAGGTGCAGTTGTTCAAAGATGTCGATAAAACGCTGTTGGAGGAGTTATTGCTTCTCCTCAGGCCAAATGTGTTCCTTCCTAATGATTTCATCTGCCTACGAGGAGAGATCGGGAAGGAAATGTCATTGTAAAGTCGGACGTACTGGAAGTAGTTTTGCCTGATGGCCGAGTAGCGATCATGTTGACACCGGGAAGCGTGTTCGGAGAGGGGAGTTTATTGTCTCTCGCGGGTGGGAATCGTCGTACGGCCATCGTAAGGTCGAAACGATGTTCGAATCTTTATGTTCTGAGCAAATCGGGTCAAAATTACGTTATGAAAGATTATCTGGATGCGTCACGAGCCAAGGCGCAGGAATTGTTGAATAAGGGTAAACCAGCACCTGACAATCCGACGCCATGGAGGTAAGAGTAATTTCGGACAGCTTTTAACCTGTTTTGTATTTACAGATACACTAAACATATATAATATGATCATTTTAATTATACGATATCTAAGAAATGTCTAAGAAAATCTGTTATAATACTTCGCATCGGACAAGCATGCGCGCAAAACTTATGCCAATCCAGTCCTACGTACACAGTTCACACTCACATCGTTATTTAACGCACGTGTTCATTTTGAAGTGAAAATCTGGTGAAAGTTTTATTAGTCATTGCGATGATTATTAACTGCTATTCGTTATGGTTTTCACATGATTTAATACATCAAAATAGAATGTCTGTAGTATGCAGCAATAGTGCAAGTACTATTAGTCAAAACGTGTTTTGACTCCTTAGGTTCTACTTAACAGTGCGTCAACTCCAGAGATGGTTCATATTGCTACAAAGGTCATGAGTTCCGGATCAACCAAGCTCCGTATTGGAAATGAGGATTTTCGCGTCCAACCTGTATGTACTGCGGGAAGCAGATTTACACGAATTTCTTAAGGATTATCCGAAGACCAAAGAGGCACTGAAAAAGAAAGCTCAACGGTTGTAACTTACCAGCGTATCAGTCCGACGGACGACAAGAAGCTTCCATCGCAAGTTGATCAGGAGGTAAGGGTTGTAAAGTTGCTGCTGTTTGTTTGCAGGTGTATTTATTGATATAGTTTCGTTCATATTATGATTCATATTATGGTTTATAATCGTTAAATTAACTACAACAGAAACATTCCTGATGCATTAATTTTCAAAATCATGAAAGAGTACAATATTATATAGTTCTAGCTAGGATATACGAGTATAAGTGCGATAGTCTAGCTGCACTGTCATAATATCATTGTCTGATTGTCGGACGTATATTTGGCAAGCTTAAGTGTCAGTTGGGCTATGCGCTAAATGTACACTAGTTTCAGTTGTAAGTACTTGTATCGCTTCTTTTCGATTTCCTATTATGAAAACTGACTTTTAAACAGCAGGGAAATACTTATTGCTAAATACGAGGTTTAGGGTATCTGCAGTTAACAGCGTGCAGTAGATGAACGACAGCACTTGAACGAGTACGTATACAGTACAACGTTGAAGATAGTGTCATCCTGATTACTGGTTGAGTATATACATCGGTCTCTAGGTTATCAAAACCCGATCCCCAAGCCCAGAATTCGTGCGCACCGTCATCCACGTCCTCGATCCCTGAAGAAGCGTCTATCCAAAACCAGTGTCCGCGCTCCATCATTCGCATCGATCCCCCCAGCGCCGAAAGAAGCCGCTACCGCTGACTCGCCAGACTCCGAAAAGAACATTGACCTCCAGGAATCCAACGAGGATGACAAGATGGAACGTCTGCCGACTCCCAACCCGGTGCCAGACGTCCCCGGTCCCGAATTTCCGCGCCGTCTTACTCCCACGGAGCTATCGCGACGCCGACGGGAACAAGCAGTGCTGCAACGAAATCTCTCCTCCGACAACGAGGAAACTCCAAGTATTGTCCCGCCACGACGCCGCAAACCCCGGAGCCCGTTTCGGAGTAACCAGTCGCCGCGTGAGAAATCTCCCGCCCCCTTAGCTCAAGTGGACAGTGATGATTCGGCCGATGTTAAAAGTACCCTTTCCTTCTTGCCTAATTTCCTTGCCGCGCCCTTTTGGCGGTTGTTCCAGCGGCCCGCTAGGATCGGCCCGGTGGTGTCCAACGATGAGGTATCCCAAGAGCACCATGAACTGACTGTGACACCGGCTAAGTCCGGGAAGCGACGGTCTAAGGGACAACTTTTCCGGTTGCCATCCATACCTGCGAATCACGATAGCGTGGGCTCTCGTCCTCCTAGCATACATTCTTCAACGGATGAGAACTACGACAATCTGGATGTACAGCCTCCGGATCTCGAGCACTCGTCGGATGAATACGGAAATAATGATAAAACGTAGTAGTTTCGAAATGTTTCGAGCGGAGGACAAATTTTGTATTGATTACATTACTGTACAGAATTGTTCCTACTAGTACTGCAGTGGTATTGATTGTGGTTGTGTACATAGGGATTCCCGGAAATGGAAGTGTTCCGATTCAGAATGCGGCTTTAGCACAGAAATTTACAAATGAGTGATATTCCATATAAAATATAAATGCTATATTGTACGCCTCGTTATTAACTTGTAAGTATAAAGAATATTTATTCGAATGCATACCGGCAGATTAATCGGTCCCGATACCGTCCGGCTCAGGGTTCGACTAAATTTGCGAGAGTGCATAATTAATCACCTGCATCTTCTCGGAAGCATTAAAACACTCGTTCCTTACTTCCTGTTATGTAACATACATGAAATGTCGCATGCACAAAATGAACGTCAACACAATGGTTGCGACTGAAGCCCATGGACATTGGCTATTAGTTCTCAGCGCAATGGCTGGTGTCATACGCCGTACGGACCGGCAGTGACCAGCTATATGCGGACGAACAAATGCATAACTTATACGAGTTTTCTCATTATGCAATAAATCTAATAATATGACATAATAAATTTACTAATTAGTAACGCATACATAAATTTCGCTCATAAGACTGTACGTACATGGGCTAACTAATAATACTTATTTATTAATAATATCAACTTATAACTGTCACTTTTGCCCTCCAGTTTTCTAATACCACAAACCACAAAGAATAATGAGAAAGGAGAAACGCTCAAACACAAGCCACACTTTTTGGTTGCAAAGGTCTGCTTATTAGTAGACTCGTGCCGTGTTGCAGTTGGCCAAACGATCATGACCAGTCACGGCCGCTGCATCCCTCAGCGCACGATATACAAAATGCGGCCGGCTGACCACTGGCCAGTGAATCTCGCCACATGTGCTGGCTGAAGCATAGCATTTTCCCCCGCGTGTAGGTGAGCCGTTCCGGCTGCCCAGCCGGTCGTGTTGTCCTGTTATGAGCAAACTCACTGCCGAAAAAAACTAGCGAATGTTCTTATGCTTTTGTCAAAAGTCCAGTCGGTCGGCCAAAATATTATATATCGTTAACCTGTCGTACTGGGACCAGTGCTGTTCCCAACTTGGTATCGGAAACCTGTGGTCGATGCAAGCCGGCAAAAGAAAGTAAGTATAGGATTATCTTGCGGCAGACTTTGAATAAATTCGTGTGCATCGCCAATTATACTATACACCAAGCTTAAGCACGGAAATGTCCGGCATTCTGGAACTGGTGTTTTGGTGAAAATATGTACTGGGGGAACAAAGTACACAAAATCTCATTAAGTACAGTAATGTATGATCCACAAATTGTAACACTGCGCGTCGTTATTTTGCAACAATCTCGCATTTACTGTAGTTCCAAAATTAAGATTAACGACACTGGAAAATGTACTGACACATGATATTAGACATATATAAGCAGCCGACAACTTGCATGGTTATGACCCAGTGAATAATGCAGTGACCCTATCCGCACTCCGTAGGCGCAAACTTGAAAATGCAGATCAAGACCAAACGGAAATTAGAAGCTGTGAAAAACAACTATTATTATTTTGTTTCTAATCTATCGCTGCCTTCGAATTCTGCATAGTTTTTCCAAATGAGATTTTTAACCGGACTTATATTTTATGACGGATTGTTCGCTACAGTACAGATGGTGCGTCATACGTGGAGGAACGTGGAGGAATTCGGCAGTAAACCCTGACCTTCTAGCTACAGCGGTCTGGTTAGTTTCTCTGCGTGTATTTGGAATGATGTGATAAACAAGCGCATTCTTTCCTTATCTTGTTTTTTTGGAATGCTTGCATTGCAGACGCTTTTTTCCCATAGTAGGCGCAGTTTCCGGCAGAGTGAAACTGACACGAGAAAGCGCCATTCTTAAACCTGAGTCATTTTTGGATTACTTTGTTTCCACTGCATGCAGCAACCGCTCGATCGCTAAGCGAAATTTTCACACTCTTGGCCTTAACACTCACCAAATTACGCACTTTAAATACGTGTCATTTCCTAGTGAGCCTCAGAGGCCAGCCAATCAAATATG
>JAQGAU010000587.1:0-25993 GCA_034698045.1 Paramacrobiotus richtersi | reverse complement strand
TAATAATAGTGACCGACTGACGGAATGACACACAGACACTGAGATCCACTTGAACTCGCTTCGCTTCGGTCGATAAATAAATAAATGATTTGTAGTCTGTCGTGGCCGACCGACCGACAAATGCACAACACGAAATCATTTCCGACTGCGTACAGAAGACCTCCGCTTGGCTTCGGTGGATTGATTTTTGGATTTACGGATTTTAACCAGGTATGTATTGGTTTAAATCGTAAAAAACTAATCTGTTCTTTTAATTCTAATAAATAATTCATTGATAGTTTACTTCAAATTCTGGGAATAAACGTAAAGGTATTACTATTTCTGGGAATAATTTAAATAAGATTAAATTGTAACAAATGATGAGATCAATCAAGTTTAAGATTAGATCCATTTATTATTGTTCAATATACTATTTAATATTGGGTGATATCGTTTAAAAGTATTTAATATTATTTAATAGTGATTAGTATTACCATTTAAGAAACTAAATAGTAAGTTATTCATTTTAATAAATAATTGATTTATTTTTTGTCGACCGACCAATCGATAAATGCACAACATCAAAGTTTTAACCAAAACTGATTCAGTATATCAGGACTTCCGCTTCGCTTCGGAAGACTCATTTTCGGGTTTATTGGTCGATTTTTTTTGTATATACTACATAGTCTACATAAACAACAACTCTATTCATATTATTTTTTAGCAACCAATTATTAATTCTGTTACATAATTATTAACTTTAGTGATTATTATTAATTAACTCTAATTATGGACAGAAACGTGCATGTTTTATTAATTTTGTTGAAAATACTAAACCATAATCAATCGCAATAAATAGTAAATTAATAAGAGTTAGGATCAGATCCATTTAATTTAGTCTGATGCTGTTTAATACTATTTAATATTGGTTGATATTATTCAACGTTATTTATTTAATAATAGTAATTCGTATTATTTTGTTTTAATATAGTAATAAATAAATCATTTTATTAAATAAATGATTTAATTTCTGTCGTGACCGACTGACCAACAAAAACACAACACGAGATCAATTTTGTGAAATCGGGTATAACTGACGCTCAGATTTTGCGTTTTTATGCTATATTTTATAATATCAGAGCAAACGCGCTGTAAGTGTGGGTAAGGAAGTTCGGCGTGAATAGATCGGCTTGGCGTGAAAAAGCTATCCGTGTATGGAGACTAAAAGCGATTCATACTGTCGACACGTCTACGCCCCCTATTCGTCCGACTATTTAAGTGTGTTTGGCCGTTATTAACTTAGTATAAAAATGTATGCATTTCAAAATTCAGAAAAAAAAAATCTTCAACTGATAATCAAAACATATGAATGACTAAATAAACTCTCGCTAAAATAATCAGACGGATTAGGGGCAGGGACCTGTCGACAGTATAACCGTATAAATAACACAAGAACCTATTCCACCTTTGCTAACTCTCACGTTTGGACTTCAACAATCAAAGAATTTTCAGCGCTAATCTTATGAACGGAGCACAAGCTTCGCATGATCAACAGCTGAAATCAAGTTTAAACTCGCCCACAGTCAAACATACGGGGGACATGAAACGCACTAGAGTATTAAAACCAAATAGTGCTAGGCACATGTACTATAGGTTGCGTGTTAGCGCAGAGTTCCGTTCGTTTACACAGGTTTTGAAAAAAATTCCGATTTGCAAAATAATTTGAATCGCGAAACATTTTACGTTAAAGGTGTAATTTGTAAGGCTTACAGCTGTAATTTGCGTCGCAGATGTGTTGGAAATGTTGTTGTTACGTTCTGCTCGATGGTGTTTTCAAGCGATTTTGCGGTTTGATGACTAACATGCAGCTTGAATGGTACTTTTCATCTGCTGTTTTGCTACTGTTCAGATATTCCGGTCACAGCATCGGAGAATTTTTTTCTGCTTTTATTCAGAATTCTGTCGATCACTTTAACACGGTTTTTTTTGTCGTTTTCGTGATAAACTGATTTATTAAAAGAATGTAAAAGTTCGCCTGGAAACGATCCGTCGGTTTGATCAGCGGTTGCGACATTGGCTAAATATTCCGTGCCGTTCAGTACACTGTAATTTTGGTGCTCTGCGTTATTTATTTAGTTCCGCTCGTAGGCCGCGCGTATTGTATTTCTCGAGTTATATATTGTATTGTGTGTCACACATTTTTATGTTAACATAAGTGTAACGTTTACGTTTGCATTAAAGTATCGGGTCATTTGGGAGGTTTTGCTCGAAAGAGTGCCATTGCATCGATGAAAACAAGAGGAAGAACCCACATAATCCTTTTGAAAGTGAAAGCTGAAACTCCTTTTTCCTTTTGCTGTTTGTGCGCCCAATGGCCGGTAGTTGTGCAATGTGGTAAAAACGTTTAAACGGATATGCCGCTCTGTTAATCCTCGTTTCCATTCAATTCGCATCAATATCAGTAAACGATGATATATCAATAAATGCAAAAAAAAATCACCAGGATTCTGCCGTCTAAAAACGCGTTGAAACATTCTTGTGAAATTATAGAATGAATTTCAAAAAACTTGAAATTCGTTTAAAAATGTTATATCCAACCTTTCCGGCTAAAACTGGTTCAGAATCATCAGCAGGTTTATGCGCATTATTAGGATATTGTTCAAGCAAATTAGATGGAAACGAGGATCTATAGGACGGCACCTCTTTTGAACTTTTTGATGTACTGCACAACAACCGGCCACTGCGCGCACATGCGGACAAAAGGACAATGGGGGTCTACGTATTCCTTTTTATAACCACCATGGGTATTGGCTACTGCTTACGTCCGTGTAGTGGCACCAACTCATGCAAAAGGATCGGTTTACACCGGAAATTAACTTTAACAAAACACAATCGGCGTTCTTGGAAGTCCAGAGTGTTCATACCAATTACCAAGTAAATTCACATTCAGCTGGCCGGCACTGAATGACCGAAGCTACCGTATGGGGCTCCGCAGATGCAAAAACGTCTGCGCTGTTGTCACCCGCCCAGGGTGAGCGATTCAGTCATCGGATCTGTCATTTTTTAGCATTTTTTATCTACTTTCAGAATTGGTAGCAATATAATTGAAGCAGTCGTTTCTGGTGAGGTCGCCATAGCGATGTCGGCAACTGGCAGAGCCTAACTCGACATCCAGCGCGAACCAACATCAAGAGTTGAAAATGTTCGGACAGCGTTTTGTTAACTAATGGTGTCCACTCATTAATTATCATGCGGGTCACATAATTTGGTTTCCTGGCAACTGCGTGCTAAGCGCAGAGAATGCTTGCTATATAAGACTATGCATTAATAACGTTAATGCATGGGCTGCGTGCGGTACTCGTGCGCATAGCCTTGAGTTTATTCCCACCGTCCATGCGGTATTCGTGCCTTCCCCTCTTACCTTGTCTACAGCTACCATCTTCATCGATCCGCCAATACACCCTGGAAGACCTGTCGGTGTTTTCCAGTACCTCGCAAACGCCCTTACACAAACATACTTTCAGTACCTTACGCAAACGCCTGTGCATTACAGAAAAATCATAATGGAGCCACCTGTTACGACGGTGGTTTTTACCGGCTCTATTTTAACGGCACTATCCTGAAAAGTGAAAACAACGCACTGACAAAAAACAAGGTTAAATGAGTTGGCAGGAATGTAAAAGCATTAAAGACGGAAGAATAAAACACGAGAATGTGATATAATGAATACATAAATCTCGTTACAACTGTTCGTGCTATTGTCCCCATAAACGTAAAATTAGTCCGTCAATGATTTTAACGATGTTATTCCAAAGAGGAATTAATTTTACGGTTATGAGAACAACAGCAAGAACAGTCGTAACGAGATTTATGTATTCACTAAATTAGAACTGTTCACTACATTATAAATTCTCATCTTTTTCTCTTCCGTCTTTAAAGATCTCCCATTCCGGCCGACTTCTTTTAGGTCAACATTTCAATGGTATTTTCTCAGTGCGTTGCTTTCCACAGTTTCCGCAGTTTTTTTAGATAGAGTTTAAAGTTTAAAATAGAGACGTTAAAAACCACCGTGAAACAGGTGGCTCCATTGTGATTTTTTTGCTGTGCACAGGCCCCAGTAAGGGCGTTTGCGAGGTACTTAACAAACATTCTTCTCACTGTACTGCGGAATACTCTGCTAAGTAGCAACGTTTCCTTCTGCCAGTACTTTCTCAATTTCTCGAAACAGCCTTAGGTCATGCACCGACTCCTTTAGTGACTGGAACAATTTTGTACCAAAGGAGACTCCATTTGTCGTTGCTTGCATGTTTTCATTCTCGCGCTTGCAAAACTGGCGAATGCTTGCCAAGGCCACGTTATCGTAGCTGGACCGGACGAAATACAGGTCGTTCCCCATATGAAACCTTTTACATAGGGTGCCTGGTACCTTGGGGCCACGCGCACAAGAGATAGGGCTGTTATAAATAACATTCACCAGGCGTAGAAACTGGCCTTTGGCCGTATTACATTCGCGAAGTTCTGCAGAATTTCGCAGCCTTCTCGACACCGCTATTTTTTGCATGACGATCTGTTTGATCTTACTAAGCCCTAGAACCTTCATGAGTTTGTTGTTCGTAAGGCACCACAGCCTTGCATGTCAAGCCTTATTATGACGTATGCACATAAGCAAAACTGCCGAACAAGCGTTGCCGCAGGTAAAAATACTGCAATAAAACCACAGCGTTTGCGGCGGCCATTTACGGCCAGAATAACTAGGTTGGTTGCGGCGCAGCCGTGCGCACAAACCAGAATCCAGAATTAAACCCTAACGAGGTGAATTACTCAAACGCGGAAAACCCTGGTATGAAGTCATCGATGCGTGGCTGGAGCCATGATGGGCGTCGGTCAGGAGCCGCCGAAATTCGCACACAACAGCAAAGATGACATAGGACGTGTATTTCTTCGTTGGTCTTCTTAGACGAATTGTTTTTGAGCAGCAGTTGGAATTCAAGAGCTCGAGGGGAAATTGCCGACCGGTTGGTACAGAAAGCATTCCCCGGGCTACCGGCCATGGCATCACTTTTTTATGGTCCTCTCAGGACAATTTGAAGTTCCGAAGCAGTGGTAATCATCAAAGCAGAAAACTATGGGCAGACTAAGAAAGATGTCATAAATACCCCGATCCTGGTAAGCCTGTTTATCAGGGCTGTCGGTAGGCGTACTGATAGTGTAATCCAGTCAATCACCTCGTTATTCGTTTACCGCTTTTCTGCGCGCAACGACTCTTTCAGTCTCGTCAATCGCGTAACCCGGCTTCATGGAGCAGGACAGCAGTTCACGGGGTGATCCCACAGTTGCTCACACCTGCGTGCAACGTTATCTGAACCCTTCTCAGGCTCTGCCGGTATTGGCTTACCATTCTGTCAGGTGACATACAATCAGTCGGTGAACCCGGACGATTATTGGACGACGATCAAGTAAACAGTGTTCGCTGACTCTTATGCGATTTGCAACTCCCCAACTCAAAGCGGTCTTGCTCTTCCGGTCCGCCAGAAATTGACTAGGTACAAATTTCCAATTTAAACTTTCGAAGTGTCACAAAATACGCTAAAACCAAAAACAGTTGGGACTCGCATACTCCGCAGTCAGTTAGCCTTGAAATCTTTGAGGTTATCCTTACTGCGACGTCAGGGTAAGTCAGACCGATTATATGAAGGAACGTGACTGCACGTGCCATTAACAATGAACTAATAAAAGTATGCTTCTGCTAAAAACAAACCGTATGCTAGACTGGTCGTTCCACACGCCATACCGTATGTTTTACCTTAGCTTTAGTTTATGCGCATGGTCACTGGCGACGTGAAAACCGCTCGCGTAAAATTCGAACCCCTCATCCAGGTTCACTCGAGATACCAAGCATGGCACATACCCTTGCATGAAGACAAACGTTCCGCACACTTTTCTTGATCTAGTTATCTGTAGGCATATCACATTGCTTTCGGTCAATTGCATTTCCTCACCGAGTAACATGCGCGTGGAAGTTTTTTGGGAGATGAAACGTGCCAAAACTAGCAACAAATGATAAGGCATGCATGTTTCAGCAAATGACCAGCAGAAACAGCAGTCTAGCTTTCTGAGGCGCGAAAACATTCACTCGGATAAGCGGGCGATCATAAGCCACATTTGTATTGCTTCGACTCGTTTGTGCTATTTTGTTTGTTCACTACAGTACAGTAATTCAGTCTAGAAAAATAAACGCGGTTATTGTATATGACAGTCGAACCTATCGTTAAAAACTAATGTGTATGGAATGGAGGCAAGTATGACGAGAACTGCCAATCTGAAAAATCGAATGTTAAGGACTAGGCATTATTAGCAACCAATGTGTTCTGCGAGGTAAATTAAAACTGGTAAATCATTTTAAATTTAAAGCGCTCCATAATTTTAAAAGCCAACCATTACGGCGCTGAATACGGTGGCTTTGCAAACTTATAATTTTTGAGAATATCCTTTTTATGATTACTGATGCCTGCTTTATATATGCATTATTATATTATATGTGTTATATGCCTGTAATAATACATGCCGCATGCATGTACAGATTATTACAGACTTATAGTTATAGCTGAATTAGACTGAGCGATTATTCTGTAAAACTTCTCAAAGGAGCAGAATAACTAACAAAGAGATCCATATTACACAGCCAGAACGTTATGCATGCACACGAGGAAGTTATGATTACCCGTCGATATCGACGGGAAATGCGTGTAAGTGTGTAACCCGTCCTCAATCGCTTATCTGCCAACCATGGTGTGTGCATTTTTCGACCTTTGCTCCACGAGCAAGTGACTCAACTTGCCTGCTTATCTTACCCGACGAGTAACAGCAATTGACCGTTAGCATTGCTTTGAAATTTTTCATAAACAAGTCACTACCACATTTTCCACTGTAAGCAAACTTTGGAGGTTCGACTGGGGCAAGCAGATTTCCGGGCAATTTACCGATAGTTTTGCCGTAGGGCGTTTTCGTGCTAAAACAGCTCAGGTGGACTCCCACGAGACGCGACAGAGAAATTACAATATCCCAAAAGACTCCCAGCTGGTTTAGCTCAGCATGCTATAAATGGACGACACAGTTGGTTGTGCGTTGAGGTTTTCTGAAGATCGGTCGCCTATAAACCTATAACTGGCACCGTGACCAACTAGTTGCTCGATCGGCAAATGCAAGATCGTGTACCCGATGGGCTGCGTTTGGGAGCAGCTACTTGAAGGAACCTGTCTACAAAAAAAACCGTCCACTCTAAGTGCTTAAACAGCAAGCAATCTGGGTCTAGATGAGATGATTTCATTTCCGACGGAACGGATGTCTGTAATGCACCCCCACATTCAGAACGACCGACAGTGTACAGAGGAACACGTTCGAGGAATCCTGCGGCAAACTGATAAAATCGAATGGCCAAGACTTTTACACGGAAAGATTGATGAATTTTCACCCATCGGAAAGATCGCGGTTTGCACAACACAGCAGATCCGACACTTTGCCTATAACAGCGTCACCAGGTGGGCGTCTCTGAAGCAATGTACGTTCTACATCAAGCGAAACTCAAGTGATACAAGGCCTTTAATCTGACACCAACTCAAAAGCTTTGGCAGGCATGATTTAGAGATTCTGGTTGCAGGTAATGCGTATGTATGCACTTTGAGCCGACCATCAGGGGCACGCCGCAATTTTGGTGGACCAAGCGACAAGAACTGTGGGCAATGGCTGAGCAGTTTGGTACGCCTACAATTTTGTAACCATGAGCGTTGCGGATCTGCAGCGGTTCGAACTACACAGTCCAACTACAGCTGGAAAGCCACTTCGCCAGCCAATCGTTATTTCAGATCAAGAACGAAGATTAACGCAAACCCTGCCATTGTTTCAGGGTTCTACCAGAAAGGTTCAGACTTTCTTTCAAACTGATAACAGGACCACTGTTCGAAGCTACTTATTGCTGGGGAAGTTACAAATTGCGATTGACCGACACCGCGGGTCACTACATCAGGACACTGTTATCCGTTTCGAAAATCCGCACTGCTCACCAGTATTAAGGCACAGTACCGATCCAGACTACGGACTCAACTTCCTGCTACATAAAGCACACAACTCATGCACCAATGGCCACACTGCAATATTGCAAGGGAAACAGTAAGGTGCACACCATACGCAGCTTTTCGCAGGGCTCACTCGCTGAGATTGTTAACACAAAATGAAATGTTCAACATCAGTTGTCTGACAGGAAAGAAGGCAGACGAAAGTTGCTCCTTGTTGGCCATGTCTGATTACCGTCCAATGTACAATGACCGTACAGGGTTTCCGTGGTACTGTAATTTTAACCGATCGAAAAAGGGTGTTCGTCCGTATATTAATTCGAGCGGGGATGCTCCGGTGGTCACGTTTCTTGATGCATTTTGCACCAAATAAAGATGGAATTTAAGAATCCCAATCACGATGGTTTCCCGTACTTGACCCCACAACAACAACTTTTTCGATTGCGTAGTTAACAGCCGACGCACACTTTTGATGCGGTAAGGTTCATGGCGAATCCACGTCAATTGGGTACGTTGTAAAAGCGTTATATAAACTGTTTTCGCGTAAGCTCCTGACTTGGACGAATATAACAACTCGCGAAGAGCTAACAAAAATTTGCTAAAAAGGTCCTGTGGTTTAAAGATAAGTTAAGACGGATTGAATCGAACAAGAGTCTGGATAGCATATCCCTGCTTAATGCCGAAGACAATGTAGGGCACATTGCTCTCTATCATATTACCAAAAGGGCAGAGCTTTCCAATTGTTTGAAAAAGAAATGTGTGAAGTTTTTTACCAGATCTGCATATGTAACCTAAGGTATCAGTTCGAATGCAACTTGTAAGACAAATCTTTCATTTTTCCTGATGTCGGCTGACGCTTCACCTAACTATAATTTAATATTATGATAATAAACCTCCTGGCACGGTTGATGAAACCGTTCAAGAGAAACGAATGGCCAAATAAAAAAACCTTTAAGCAGCCAGCCTGCCGCTTGCAGGTCCGTGATGTACGGACACGCGCGTTGTTGATTCCAGAAGAAAGGCATTACACATTTGACAACTTTTTTGTTCCTTATCAAAGGATTCCTAACCGAATCAAGCCGCAGAATAAAAATTCTAGCAGTTGGAATCCTGCAGTTAACAGTTCAGAAGTAGTAGAGTTTCTTATACCGTCAACGGAGTACTACCTAAACTTATCAGGTGTAACGCTCTACATGCAATGTAGCATTTTGAATAAGAATGTCACTAAAAACCATAGTGTCGTTAATGCTGCAACAACTACCGTTACGTACGTTAGCGTTGAGCCTGTATCTAGCAAACCGTTGTATCTTACAGCCTGAAATTGTCCAGATGGCGTCAAAGGTAATGTTGCAAAAAGCGGCATGTTGCTCGAGAATGCTAACGGTGCATATGGCCAGCAAGCAAATTTAACGTCCCTTGAAACTAGCCGGCTTATAGAAGATGGACCCGGCTGGTTACCGCACCTGTGCACCCAGTATCTTACATCGAATGTTCCGCAAGAGATGTCATTTCTAATCACGGAAATGCTAAACCAGCGAGAGTCGAACCGACTGGCAGAATTCATTTTTTACACGAAACCGGCAAAGATCTGGCTGAACAAAAAGCATTTCGTATCTTCCATCGAACCCGCCAGGAATCAATCTCCATAAAACCGCTGCGGTTATAATAGATCAGAATAGATGTTTCAGTTGTTAGTACTGCAAAGTTAAAGGTTAGCCCAAAAACCCCCTTTTCGCAGGGTTTGCGCAGGAACCGTCACCTAAATCCGGTTCGAGGTTAAACCCAAACAATCCATAGCCTAGTGGCCAGTCTAGGGTGTCGCAAGTAAAGCTTGATTTCTTAAACAGCATGCCATTTGTTTCGAGAATGCTCATGTGGCCATCTCGATAATTTCCAGCTGTTAGTTGTAATGTCTTGCTGAGGAAAGGTTCATAGTTTACGCATCTGACTTATGTTGAGATGAGAAAGCTTATATGGATTTAGGGTACAGTTCCAGAATTGGTTCTCGAATCCAGAAAATACGATGATATTTTGAATAACCCGTCGGCATATGTCATCCCGCGACAACAGGGAACTCCCTTGTAGAATCATCAGCACAAGAACTCCAGATTCGACGAACGGAATTAGTGGATTTCGCTTTTGTAGAAGCATCTCGTGTCCAGTAGAAACTCAGGGTCAAGCTTAAGTTCTTTAACTTCCACATAGCATTCACGATTTGTATTATGACGTCGGCACCAGCTTCGGCCATAAGGGCGAACTGATCGCGGGCTTTTGTGAGGGTTAGTTTCATGTCAATCTTTGTTGGATCAGGAGCGGCTGGTTTGCTAAATCACTAGCGAGATTTACATGCCAAATACCACATACCACCTTTCGAAACATGTATGCGGCGATGCCGGTATCCTTTTTAGATATGTTGTTGGTATCGTTAATTTTGAAAAAAGTTTTGAGAAATCTAGCTCACCTTACATTGCATGATCCGTTGGTTGAAAAGCAGTCGCAGTAGAGAACTATGAGTCGACGAGGACTTACGAGAAAGCGGAGCCACTGAGGACTACCAAAGGTTTTCAGAAGAAGCTGAACAAATCATGTTTTCGTTTGAGATTGTACGTCGAAAAAAACTTACGTCAGAAGAACTCTGTCTGCAGTAACCATTTTGCGGCTTGTGATGCATGCATTGCCGGTTACGATCTTGTTACGTTTTGATCGGGTCGCACTCTCACCGACAATAACGACATTACAATAGGAACAGCAAAAAAAACCTTTTAGCCGGAAAATCATCACTATCCTGCAAGTGATGAACAGATTCCGCTACAGGGAAGTGCGCTTAGTAGTAATTAACAAGTAACTTTACCGCCTAACGTTCGCCGACGACCAGGAAAGAAGATTTGTTGTGATTCCTTAAAGCCTACAAGGCGAAATCCTTAAGAACGCCTTGCTGACAAGGAAGACTTAAGCATCAAAAAGAAGTTCTCGAATATCCAGGACCGTTACTACTGGCCTTCGATGCTTGACTCTGTCCGCTTCCTCCAACCATATACTGCATAAGACCTTTTTTATAATATAGGTAACAATTTCCAGCAACCATTCGTCATATCCTTCCAAGGTAACCAATATGCTTTACCAACTGGGTTGACTGCCTTAGCACCTAAAGCGCCCCAGACCACCTTACCATGTAGGTTGTGAGAAGCCCCGTCGCTCTTGTATGGCCGTGAGCCAAATGCGAGCTTCCGGTTAGCAATTTTTTGCAGACGTGAAACATACTGGTCTCTTCCCTGGCAATTGATTGTTTTCAATAAGTGTTTGATTCTGGAATTGCTCCGACAAAGCGATAATAGCTGCTCAGTTCCCAGAATGATACCGAAAATTCACAGTAGTGAACAAGTGTTCAGTAATACACTAGCACTTCACAATGAGCGTTTAAAACTACCGGCAGCAACTGCGGATGTAGATCAAACTGCGCACTTCGTTGTGGGGTCTTTGCTTTATAGAATGCCAGTGACGTGATAGAATTCGCAGCAATCTGGATTTACTTTCTTATATTGGTGTGTGCGCTTTTCCAACAACGATAACAGTATAAAAATACTTATCTTGTAGGTACTTAAAGACGCAATAAATGTCGGGTGCTCAGACAGACAGAGCATTGTAAAAGGTCGTTGCATTTCCGTGCTGAGTCGATGTGTTTTTCCGTTGCAAGAGCCCGTGATATGCCATAGACACTGCGACCGTTGTCTGAGTCCCGCACCTTTTCTCATGTGTTACCGTCACGTATCCTAGATCCAGCTCGGGTGCCAACCGAAAAAGCATCACGAGTAGTAGCGTGTGGATCAAAAGATGGGGAACACACCCGTCAAATACCCCAAAAAAAACCCCAAGTCGTCCACACCCACCACGTTCGCCAGAGCCGCCGCCGCATTCACCGCCGCATGCACAGCCGCCGCATTCGCCGTATTCACCGCATCCGCACATCTAACGCCGCTTGCACTTCCTCGATCAATTCATCGATAGAGTCGAACGAGCGGTCCAGATCCACTCCGTATTGCGCGGCGTTCATCTCGGCGAGAACGTCATCCACCAGGGCGTTCAGCCCGTGCAGGTTCGGCTGGAAATCCTGTTCGTCCCATCCTGTACGAAAAAACTGTTTATTATTGAAGAAAAGCTGGGAGAATCATTGAGCCCATGTTCTGCTGCCTTCGTCACTGTCGCTATCTTCCCCGTCATCCACACCGCTACCGATACCACTATCGCCATCTTCGGTAACGATATCTATTTCATTGTCGTCGTTGCTCTCCTCATCCAAGTCCTCCTTGAAATACCCCGTTCAGCCAAAATCATAGACCAATTCGTACACCACGATAATGTCTGGGCAATTTCTAACGTAATTGCTTGCCTCAGTATGTACCGCTTAGTAGCCTTGCACTGGCCGTATATACTGTACCCTATAGCTATAGGACGCTATAATACTAAACTATATGTAAACAACCGCCCTCTGGGCTCAAACCTCCAGGGCATGCCAAGTTTATTGATCAGGCGTTTCTTACATACCGTACTACAGTATAGGCAAGCAAATTCTGTATGGTTAACACGCATATAAGTTTCGTGTTATTATGTAACGTTTTCTGAGAAGCCGTATGTTGTGAAATGTAGAAATAGCGTCGTGCGTTCGGCAGCTTTCTATGCCGTCCCGTATCCGGACTATCCATGCTGCCTGTATTATCTGCAGCAGCATCGCATCCGCGACTGTGATGCGGATGTATCGAATGTTCGATCAAGCATTGTTATGATGGATGCGGACGCATTGTCACGCAGCGCTGTTTACCCTGGGCCGGAACCATTCGAATAACCAGTTAAATTTCCATATGTGGTATGAAAAATTCCACCGCCTTTTGAGAGAATTGATTTACGCACAGAACAGGTTGACGATATTTGTTTACGTCAAATAATAGATCACCTTGAAGGATATCATGCTATCAATGTTCCTAACAGAATTTCTAGCAATCATTACCACGGCCACGGAAACTTATATTTCTAGTCTGACTTGGATGGACGTCAAAAAGATCTTTTAGTATTACCTCAAAGTATGCTTTCGGACGTCTGTTCGTCAGTGCATGAGTCAGTTCTTCCCATTTAGGGTCTACAATAACACTGGAGATCATTACAAAGAGATTCAGTTGGCCATATATGGCTTAGTATGTATGAATATTCGCAGCTTCTTGCGTGCTATGCCAAATCAGCAACCCACTATTCGCTAAGAAAGTGGGAAATATGCCGGCTATTCCACTCCCTTCCCGTCCATTTATAATTTGATGTGTTGATTGAGTTGGTCCCTTGGTCATAGACAAGTAGAGAAAAAAGGATATAATTAATGCAGTGGACGACTTTTCCGGATCTACAATTTCACGATCCACCACAAAACATACAGGGGAAGAAGTTGCACAATTCTTGTTAAAAGGCGAATTTTTGAAATACGGATTCCGTAGATTTATGCGCACCGATACAGGTGCTGACTTCCTAAATTCATAAACGAAATCAAGTTTCAAGTTAATGAACTTTAAGCATCTTAATTCCAGCGGCTGGCACCCAGAGTTTGCGGGAACAGTAAAACGTTTCAACACAATATTAGCGCGGTCCATTTCCAAAATATATGCGGAAGAAGAGCGGGACTGGTCCGCACACTTACCTTTTTCAGTATTTTCTTGTACCGCTACCGTGTCTCGAGTTCAGGGGTTACTTTGTTTCTCTCGCACAGAGGAACGTTAACTTCTTTCCCATAGACAGAGGCTTACCATCAAAAACCGAGCAGCCAGTGCTTCGAAGGGTGGGAGACCTGGCGTTGCCGCCTTTTTAGTGTGCCGACGAACGATTCACTCCTAATCTCATATCCCGCCAAAGGGCGGAGATAAGCCACAGAAAGACTTAACTGGTGATAAACTTGGAGAGTTGCTGCATGAGTTCGAGAATTCCCAGTACCGCTTTACAGATGATGGCGGATTGGTTGGCCGAAGACTGTTTGCCGCATTGGATAAGCGGCGCCGACATGCATGCCCTGAGAGCAGTAGTGACCCTCTTCTCTTGGATGTCAGTTATCTTAGTAGGTGACCACGGCCAGCTCGGACCAGTAATGGATTTGCCATTTTTTGTGTCAGAACAGTATGGCAAAAAAAGGGCCACAAACTGCAGGTAGGCGCCGCTGCCGCCCAGCTACACTTAGCGCTTCCCGCCGGCCAGCCTCTGCCTGGTCATTCGGCTGTTTCCTCTTAGCCGCTCTTGTTACCAGCTCAGCTTAAGTAAACGAGATTAAAATTTTGCACAAGGATATACGAAACCGTCCCAGCTGCCGGCTCAATGAGACCTCAATGAGCTCAACGAAACCTTTTTTCTTTCCGATTCCTCTTCTATTCTTAAGGATAACGATGCATTTCTCATTCATATTTGTACTTGTAATGTGCGCATGCCCTTTAGTCGTATTTACCGACGAAGTTCATCAGACGTCAGCTGAGGGTCAGACGTCCTTCCTCTAGACCGGCGGCACACGCAAATGCATTGACTTATTGGCTTACGAGTCCAGCTAAACGGCACGGCCCAGTCGCCTGAGTAAATTAGTCCATACGGGTTACGTACGAATGCTGCGTAGTTGTTTATAGCACGTTTGCCGCAAAAGAACGATGACGGTCAATCGGTTCATATTTAATGTCCTTTACCTTAGTTGCACTTACTGAGATTTGTGACAAGTTTGTAGCTGGAAAACATCGTACTCGCACAACCGTCGCCAATACCACGACCAAAACCGGGATCTCGCACGGCGTATATTACGCGTGCGGCCGAGTTCCAAGCTTGGTGCAGCGCAGGTCAACAATAATAATATTGTTGACCAAAGACATTAGGACCCTGGATCAGCCCACTGAGATTTCAATCGCTAAAGCCCCAACCCGGTCGGACCCTGTTGAACCCCCAAAATCCTCTCATACTGGCAAAGACGATACAGGGTTGTTTATTTTAAAACTTAATATGAAGTCCTAACCGATGCACACGTATGGACTGATGAAGAACGTGTAAATCGAATCTCTCTGTACCTCCAGGGCTCCGCTCTTGCCTATTTTCATTTTGCACTTTGCACCTGTTGAGATACAGCTATAAGACCTTTGCTGCTGAAGTATATCGTACCAGCACTACCACGGCCACAAAAACGGGGACCCAGCATGGCGTATCTTAAGCTTCTGGGCGAATTAGTTCACATTTTGGTGAAAAAGTAGTTGCAGAGCCAAACTGTTATTGTACCTGCTGTCCTGCTGCATGCGATAAGAATTAAAGTTCTGCACAACTAAGATTTTGCATAAAGGCCTGGGATTCGATCGATCGGCACGGGATTGAATCAGTTTTCGTTGTTAGCAGAAAGTTGTAGGGATGGACGGATTGGTCAAACACTTTCGGGCAAAGCCCGGGCTGGATGACATGAATAGTCAAGGTAACCGTAGCTGCTACACTATAGCGAATGCTGCTTAACATACCAGATGTACCATACCTCGGCACACCCTGAAAATTGTGGCGGAAAGCGGATACGGCACCAACGCATAGTAAATGACCACAAAAAAATCACTTATGGTGTCCCAGTACGAACTACACTAACAATCGTAAGACAAAACCGCAGCACCAAATTGGCCTAACTGCAGTTAGATACGAAACCATTACTCCTATCCCGTCGAAGACATATCGGCTCGAGCCTCCACGTGCTGTAAAGCCTGCTATTTTAAGGTTTCGTTCGGGAGTAGCCGAACTGCTCAAGGTGGATTGTACAGTAAGTAGCTTCTTGTGCGCATAATCAACACTTTTACAGGAAAAGTTGTGAACCGATTGCGAACATGTCGGGTCTTGCGATTAGCTGAAGGTGCTAAGAGCTGCCGCATGATCGGTGTCGCCGAAAAGAGTGAAGTCTTCAAACATCACTTTAGTCTGAAAAAAACAAAACCAACTTCCCCGAGAGTTACGTTCTACTGTTTACTATCGTATATTGAGAAGAAACATACAAAAGAAGAAGCACCTTGAACTAAAGCATACAGGGGGCAAGGGTAACTTATCCGCAGAATTTCCGGCACCGTCTTCTGCCGAAATCTTAACTGACACGCCCACATTTACTATCCAAAGGGCGGTGAATGTCCAGGTCATGTACGGTCATTCGCTAAATGTTGAACAAATTAACGTTAACCACGAGGCAGCACGATATTGGTTTTTGCTCCGTCTTCGAGTCGGCCAAGCGACAGTTAAATACTGGACTTATAGCCGGACTCGTCACATTAAACCATCCCAAACAGGACGAACATAACTACTCGCCAGTAAAGAAAAATTTATGTAGGCATCTTCTGTGGAACGCCCATGCGGTTTACAGAAAGTTCACAAGTAGATCCCGCAACGCCTCATATTGGCAAAAATATGAGGATGAGCCTAAAAAGTAGTGCTATTTGTACTGATCACAGGGTATTTTTTGCTGTGGGGAGGTTATAAACGGAGAATAGTTATGCATTTTTGAAGTTTTTAATGCGTGAGTTGGTTTAACATAGCGGTCTATGGGAATCGGATCAAGATCTCGGATCGGATCTTGCTCACCCATCTCCCGTAGACGGCATGCTAACCCAACTCACGTATTAAAAACTATAAAAATTCATTACTATTCACCGTTCATAACCTCCTCACAGCAAAAAATACCTTGCGATCAGTACATACAGCACTTCTTTTTAGGCTCACCCTCAGACTTTGTCAATGTGAGGCGTTGGGGGATCTACTTGTCAGCAGGATTCACCCGAACAAGAGACTGAATATCATAAACACACTAAATGCCGAAGACATTGCAAGGCCAATTGTTCGCTATAATATTTTTACAAAAAGGGTAGGGCATTCGAATTGGTGTAAAAAATAATGCACGAGTTATTTTTCCGAGAACAGTAGCGTTACATTAACTATACAAGGAAAAACAGAAGCGTGTATGAAAGCAGAAGCAACGACGTACACATACTTGAGGACAGCTTTGTGAAATAATTCACAATGAACCAGTGTGTGTTGTGCCACAGATGAAGTAAAGCATATTGGATAAACTAACTAGTAGCAGGCCGTGTGAGCGATGAGCGATTATTACACTATTTTTATGCACGTCCTAATGCATCAGGACCATGTTAGTGACGTTTCCGTACCGCGGCCCGAATTTCATAGTAAGAATAACCACGTGCAGACTTTGTTCGCTGCTCCTGAGAATAGTCATACATTTTGAGCTCTTTCTTGCTGTGATTTGAAGCTCCCTAAGAAGTCCAAAGCTCCCCAAGACGATTGTGTGATAGTCATCTGATTTAACTTGGCAATGCAAACCGAGGCTAGGAAACCGGTAATAGCGTTCTACACGGTCAATAAGGAGTACAAAGCTGGAGTGAGATGCGCTTCGATGGGCAAAGTTTTACATCTTCATACATTGTAACGTCTAAAACGATTTAAGTAAGTACAGTAGAAAGGTTGTGCATAGTTTGGTGAAATCCGCGTGGCAGAACATGCAAACCGAAAGGTAGTCTGCAGTTTTCGTACGTACGGCAGTGAGTTATAATCGAATTGATTAAAATTAACCATAATGAATTTTCCAAGATAAACTTCGCCAACGAAATTTGTTTTTTTCCCTTGCATCATACTCAGCGTCCAAAGCAAATTCAGATTCAGCTACGTATCCACCTTCACCAGCACCACGCGCCTGAAACCCAGGCTGGGCGAAGAGCTTGCCAATGAAACCATTCGGTTCAGTATTCGTTGAGGAATAGGGGCGAAAGTTCCGAATGGCAGGTTCCGATTATTTGCCTATAACAGCGTTACACGCTGGAATGTTAAAGGAGGAAACTGCTCCATCAAAATGAAAGCCAACGGCTGTCATTGCAGCAGATTAAAGACATGTGCAACCGGGATTACAAAAAGACGCGTTTGAAGCATAATGTATTTCGGTGCAACTATTCGCGACACACCCCAGTTCTGGTGGTCAAAGTGTAATTCATAATCATGGTTGATCGGCTACGCCTTTAACAGCATTCATTACATTCAGCGCCGCATATCTTCAGTGTTTGGAACTACATTCCGTTATATACACTATCCAAGCCCACAACAATGTCCTCCGGAGAAAACGGAGGAACTTAAACAGAGGTTTACTAGTTAAGGATGCGTATAGCCGTGACATTCCTGCAAAAGGAAAAAAACCTCATTACCAGCGACGTACAGGAGTTCATCTTGCAACCGCGATGGTCTCTAAGAACATAGCTGCACCGCTACGGTCTTCTGTATTTTTTTTGTAGTTATCTGTAATCGGTTCACACGTTCTAATGGGATTGCCGATGGTCCTGTTTGACCGAAATCATCCTATTTCACAACCGAAATTCAGCCAGCGACGCTTTAGCAAGATTGACACCCGCTTAGTATATTGCGATGAAACATGCGGTTGAGCCACCAAAATTCGCACACAATAGCAAAGATGACAAAGGGCTAGCTATGAGAAAACTTGGAATTACTGCGGACGCATAAGGTTGAAATTACCAGGAGAAGGTCGACGGATGTGCCATGCATCGATCATCCTTACCAAAAGTCAAACGGCAGTAGAGATATCTGCAAACAGCAACCGATGTATCTCAGGCAAGAACTGAGAACTGACAACGAATAGGAGATGACCGGCCACTAAGTCAGTTATGGTCAGTCACTAGGTTATGGTCACTAGGTCACTGCCACCGGATTCAGCCAGTTCATTTTCACCCTTTTTGTTCATACCCAGTAGTTGTGCTGAAAATGTGTAAACAACTTAATGGTGATCGTTCCATAATTGCCATTTTAGAGCCGGATGACCAGACGTTGTGGAAACCCCGCTCCCGATCTATCATGGTGTTTATTACAAGTTGTGAAACGCTTCTCTACATTTCTAAAAAATATTACAGAAAAGAGCTAACAGTTTCTCCCCGTCAACGTTTTCGCACAAACTGAGTGGCTTTGGAACTCCAACGCTGCCATCTTTTTCGTGACTCTGTAGTAACGTAGATTTTCCGCTCCCGATATTTCCTTCCAGATATGCGCGTTTTGCAGAAATGGTAGATGTTAGCGCAAGCTACAATCTTGTCGTACCGTCTTACTATTCAATGCTGCTTCTGCCGGTCGAGTCTGATAGTCACCAAGAAAAAATCGGTTCAACTTGTAAACCTGGACCGTAAGCCAGTACGACTTGTTCGTCTGTTTTATTAGATAATTTGGTCTGTTAATCCTACTTTGGGCACTGATAACATGGCTGAGACGACACACCACCGTGTTAAGTCCCCCGCACCTGGGGACCATATCCTTGCAGACACATATGCAGGGAAAAGGTAACGAACACACGCTGACGAGTAAGAGTGTGCGTTGTGCACTTCCGTCTGACACTGTGTATGAAGAAGTATAGAGCGGTAGTACAGCTGTTGATCAGCCCGACGCACGAGTTGCCTAACTATCACCCCTAGCCGTTTAATCCGTCGCACTTGCTGACCCTGCGGCAGCCATAGATATTGGTAATGACTATCCTCGTAATTCCTCACCAGAAGTCCCGTACACCCTATTTAAACAGACCCGCGCCTTCCAACCGAAAGTTCCCACCTCAACAAACCCCACCAAGTAGGCCACCACCGGTAAGCTGAAAAGGACTGATGCCTTCAATCAGATCAAGCTGCTGCTGCCCTTTGGAGTGCCATTGATAAATGTATCGATCAAGTAAGCTTCGTGTGAGACGTCGCCAGCTTTGCTGCGAATAGGCCAACAAACACAAATAATGGAGCTGTTGCTAAAGTGCTTACGTAGTTCACGGAAACCACTGCGAATACGGTAAGGGTCACGGGCGAGGCTAACATGTTGTAGAACACGGTCCGAGCCTGCCGCTCGCTCTGCCAGCCGGCCGAGGGAAATGTTGTGAGCTCTGTGGCTCAGAATTCAGATAGCCAAGGCGGCTAATGCGAATCTGGCCAAAAAGTCCAGACGCAACTAACCCCGTATCCACACGAACAACCAGCCTCTATGTGTGCATCAGAATACGGTTTTAGTTAGCAGAATACGCTTGCTTGAATAATTTGAAATAATACAATGCTTTAGAATAACTTGATGTTCTTGTCGCTCACCAAAGACGGTTACTGTAGCCCATATGACCACAGTTTTAGGGAGTTGAATTTACCGGTCCCTACGCGTAGTGCGATAAAGATTTCTAGGTACTTTGTAGTAATACAGCTAGCTCAGTCGTAAACTGCTCGGCCGCAGAGCGAGAGCGCCGCTGTTCGATCCCGCGTGGTTGCAACTTTTTTGCGAAAGTTATTAGGTACGAGAGAAAAGTCCTTTTTTGAGACACTTTAAATCGTGTTCAGTGAGATGGTAGCAGATCTGTACTTACAGTGTACGATATAAAGTCTATATATTGCAAAGTATATCTGATGACAGGCACGCTCTTATAATCTGCAACTATGAAATCGTTAATGCTTCTGAATTTTAACAATCCTTATATATCCCTACTTGCGTATCCCATTTTGCGACATTCGCCAGTTCGCCGGGACGGCAAAGTTCCAAAAGAAGAACTGTCGTGCTATGAGTCAGCATATGCACGCACGAGGTAGGATGCATTAATCAGACAGTTGAGTAACGTGTATAAAAGTACCTACGCAAAGCAGTATTATTTTACTGTATTTATGTGATGCGTAAGGAGTTTCTGTTCATGCTTATTGTGTTCCCTCAATCTATAGGCTTTACGTGTACGGTGCCTTTAATCGTGAGACCGCTGCCCAGATTTCAGCAATTTTTGTCGTGATTCATTCGTGCATTCGGCAAGCGCCAAAGTGATCAAGAAATAAATCGCTGAAATCTGAGTTGAAGATTAACGGCACCGTAAATGTAAGACTCACAGGAACACACGCAACAGGAGAGAAGCGGGCCAGAGAATACATCTACCAGCGCATATAGATACGCATAGAGATTCAACGTGCTAACGCAAAAACAACGTGCTAATGTCCATCATGGGAACTTCCCTGCTGCGGCTAACTTAGACGAGATCTTTTCTGTTATTCGACCGAAGACGGCGTCTGAGCGTTTTTCTTGTTGTTTACCATTTTTGAGTATTTTGAAGTATGTATGAATTAAAACCCATGCAGTGTGAAAAAAACAGGAACACATCGAAGTAGAGTAAATAAAAGGATGGCATATACACAGTACTAACACTGTAAGTACACATCATACAGATTAAAAGTCACAGTAACAGCGGCAGTAATGATCTAATTTAACATCTATGGCCTCGTTCTTACAACACTTCCAGTCCGTGTGATGCCCGGAGATGTATGTCCCCATATGCCTCCACATCCCCGACCTCCCCGCACACCCTTTACCGCACCACAATCCCTAATTCCACGCACTTCGTTTACCTCCCCGAATATGTCTGCACATCCTCGACCTCCCTGCACATCCGACACACACGGAAAGATACACGGCGAGCTGGACGATGTGCGGGGAGGTCTGGGATGTGCAGACATATTCGGGTAGGTAGGGGATGTGCGGGATTGTGGGGGATGTAAGAATGTGTTGGGAAGCAGGGGACTTGTGGGGTGCGAAGGAACGTAAGAGATGTACATCCCCAGAATCGATACGGATTATTAATGGTGTAAAAACGGTGCCATATCTACTGCATGTATAGTGTATTCTGACTGTCCCGAGTACATGGCTGTATCGCGAAAACGAAGCTGCTTATGTCTGTTTCTGAAAACGGTGTCGAAATTCACGCGTAGCCAGTCGAAACAGCGATAAGCACGTAGTGTTATCGCTTAGTTTCATGTACATACAGTATTCAACGGCACCTCAGCGCAAAAAAAAACAGAAACAGGCTGCATTTGCTGACGATACAGTTCGATGTAAAGCCGCATAATACAAATGTACTACAATATTCTTTGTTAATTCTGACAAAAACTACGTGAATTTCCAAAGCTGGTTTCCCAACTCGCGCATTTTTGAAACCGAAAGCTCAGATTGTCGTTTAACTTGTTTGTGCACGATTTTGCTTAGCAAGAGAAAGAAAATGTCAACCGCGACTTCGTTTTAAAAACACGGAACAGGAAAATACCTACATGTTCGTGGATTAGCTACAATACTTTCACTAGAGTCCTTTCACAACTTTCAATGCTTACATAACAAATAACTGATAGGCAATATTACGCACAATTTCATGATACGGTTCTCGCTCACCCGTGTACCGTGCATTGCGGAAACCGTTTTTTAAGAAACTGCCCTTGAAACCACTGTCAACCGGAATTTGTTCATTATAATGCTTCGCCGAACGCTGGCACCAGTAGTACTGTAATCAAAGATACTTCATTTTCGAAAAATTCGAAAACGAAAATTCACCGCTTTGCACAATAGAGGCGTGACCGCTGGGTACCACAGCGTACGGTGGGGGCGTTTCAAGCAGCGGTACTTTGAGTCGTGCCATGTGCTGAAGAGTTACGGTAACTAGCCTAAATCCGCCGTTGCGAATTTGCTATAAAGCGGCCAGTTCCACACCTGTCGCTTTCTCCCACCCTGGTGTGCGATCACGTCACAGCTTCCCGATAACAATGTAGAAATAATGCATGTAATAACAAGACAACTCAAAACGATAACAGTTTTAAGGGTTAGACACGTTGCGTCTAACCCTTATCCAGCTGAATCGCCTATTTCTGATACATATTATTCTTTTCAAAACGTCAAATAATTGCCAAAAAAAGGTTCGCATATGCTTGAAAAATCTAACGAATGCAGTAATTGCGGTCAGGAGCTCATAATAACAGGTAACAACGTTCTATCGAAGATAGTGAAGCAACTAACGGATGTGGTGAACATTCTAATAAAGAATAGGAAATTAATGAAGCAAGAACGAAATAAGGTTGCTCCAAAGATAAGCAGTATTTCGCTCATAATCCCAACAGAATGCGACTGAAACTAAATTGAAATAAGGGAGATACATGCAACTGAACTGGCGCGACAGATAGCTGCAGACTGCGCTGCGAATCCGTAAGCAGAACAATAGCCAGAAATTTCGACCGGCGTCCTGCTCGAATGCACTGAATGTCTGCATGCATACACGGCCCGGTTCGGTTCTAGATTGCCTATTACCCGAAACAATAGGTCGGAGTATCAGTCTACGGCGCATTGTTCTACCTTACCCTTCTGGGAGGGGTAACTTTTGTGTTAACCTGCTGGTCTCGCTGGTGCTGGTCTCTGTATGCGGACGACCCGGCTTTCCCATTCTTTCTGCGTTCCTTACACACACACAGAGTGCGTGACGTCACCCCAGCTCTGCCTCCGGCCCTCGCTGCCTCGCGGCCTCTGTGAGCTTGTGCGCAACTGTACTTGCACTTGCACCAGTGCGATGAATTCAGTGTGTGGGATGAGTCGTTATTAAGATGTGCAGGTCGATGGATGAACCCAAAATCCCTGCTCCAGTCACGCGTCGGAACAACTGCAATGCTACTGATACAACACAACAACTGCTACTGGTCCTCCAGTTTCCAAAAGAACGGCAGTATGAAAGATGGCATGATCGTAATACAGATACCCTATCCGACCTATCGTACTACGAATGATCGTGCTACCAATGCCCGTCACCTCTTAAGATCGATGTTTCCTTTCCAAACGAACTTGCCAGACCGTGCGCAAACCAATACTCCCAGTCGTTTGCTTCAGCATGAACCGGTAGGGAATGGTAGTAACCCCAAGCTTCCGGTCCACCGGCCACAGGCGCTAATGCCAGTTTTGTCACCAGTAGTAATGACTCGTTGTCTGCGAATTTTAACCATCTCAACCCAACTGATACGCCACTAGCGGGCTTGGATAAAGGGGAAATCATACAGCAAATACCCTCCCCTTTTGTAATTGACAGATATTTCTTCCCCTCTTCAAAAGTTGTCGCTGGCACTACAGGACTCCAGTCCCAATTGACACCGGAAACGGACAAGGCGCAGAATGCAAAATATCCGGATAAAGTCTTACGCGGCGTTCTCCATCGTTTCGTACTCGAACTGGGCAGGGTCTAAAACCTGGGCATGGCCCCTGCCATTGTTAAATAAGTGGCGCGCTAGTACCGATAAAATCAACTATGCTGGTGCCAAGTTCACTTATACCTGTCCTCACAGGACTCGTCTCAAGCCTAGCTAACATATTTTGGCTAGCGAAAAACCGACTGTGTGCATTAAAGTAATGATGAATCCGGGCGCTTGCATATACAATATGCAAGTGACGTACTATCATTGGTGAAAGTTGTGAACAGTAAACTGCACCGCTTTCTTAACCGAGTATTGTATAAAGCATGAGCTTTACCAGTGCATAAAAGAGGGAAATGAGAAGCATCACGTACGAGCACAATATCTCTGATTTAATATCTCCTATCTATGGCATCTGTACATGTCTGCAGTTAAGACTGTGTACGTTGTTGTCAGTTACCAAGAAAAAAAGTGCACATTGCAGTGCTGAACAAAAAACCGTTTTATTTTCTCAACAAGCAGACTGCCTGCACGTGTGTGGCGGGAAACGCGTGATATGTAACCAGTATACTCAGCAATTCCCTTTCGCAACTGAACAAGACAAAAGTAGAGTCCAGCCAGAACAGCTACGTATTCCACCGTAATTTACACGAATCGAATAGAATCATCAAAACAGTGAAACAGTAACGGCCCTATTGATACTTGGAATAATTTTAAATTAATATCAGTAATTTTTAAAATTATTTTGAATTTTGAGAAGCGTACCGGCTCATGGGCCAGAACGACCATCACATATAGGTATATTTGTGATGACAGTTTCGAGAAGTTTGGGCAACCGCTGAGTTATTTCAGAAGGAAATCTGGAAATGTGTTTAAAAGTTTCGCCGCTCTTGCGAAAGAGTCGGACGTTGAGTGCACAAATGAATTTCTGGATACAGTTGATCGATGTTCTGGCTGTTGTAAAAAGCAATAAAGTCAAGTGCAAAGCATACAGATAGGCGGATGTTGTGGTTTCACCAAAACTTTTCACAATGCGCAGACACTACACTTAACATTAGGAGGAAACCTGAGTTTTGGTGGTAGTCCGTAATTCGTGCTCCCACGTGACGGAAAACATCTAATCGGACCAGCGTTACTAACTGTACTGTGTTGTTTATCTATGCACCGTGCGTTCATACATAGCAAGCAATTCGTTTTACTGAAACTACATGAATGTTGTTATTACGCCGATAGCGGCTATCCGTTTAGATGCTGATGATTTCTGCTACAAGAACCGTATCATATCCACTGTTATACTCACTTTTCATTTCGGTATTCTTGATAATTTCGTTCACATGCCGCTACTTGCAAATAATTTTAAAATGTAGAAGTACAGAACGCGCCTATGTGTCTGATCAGAAAACGAAACGTCTGTTTATTCCACATATGTATTTGTGCGGTTGTCCTTCCCTATGCGGTATAACAAATCGGGGTGTATGGGTGTATCGACGGTCCTCTTTGTTCGCCATGAGCCATCGGTAGCGATCATATTATCATTTACATACTGGGACACACTGGGGAGGGAATCATGAATGTGTACTGTTGCCCTGTTAATCTGTTGTACGTGTTACTGCGTCATATGCTGTTTCTATGTCCCAGACATGGTAGGAAATACTACCGCTCATTCTGTCCGAAAGTTCCCATTATACACAAAGCGTTCCCAATCTGAATTTCAATCCTAATACCCTGATAAAGAAACGAAGAGGCCCGCGGCTCTTCTTTAACAACGCGCAACATGCGCCCAAGATGGCGCAAAAAATCAACAGCATCATCACCCCATGTACCAAAAGTCTCAAAAGCTAACGTAAAAAAACCGTATTGTCCACTCAGTTCCGTATAATGTCTTCTTTTCGCCGCTTCTCTCGCTTTCGCTGCCGCTCCAGCCTTTCTGGAAGT
>JAQGAU010000586.1:0-25995 GCA_034698045.1 Paramacrobiotus richtersi | reverse complement strand
TGCCGCAACTGGAACTTCGGCTCCTGCCGCGAGCCATGCAAGAACCAGTACAAGCACGCGTGCTACACCTGCGGGGAACGGGATCACAAATCCCCGCAGTGTACTCGGCGTGACAAGTGAGACGGCAACAGTACCGGGCAGGGCGCACACTCCACTGCGTCCGGACGCCTTCGCCCGGCTACTCGTCAACCACCCGGACCCACAGCTAACCAAATTCATCGTCAACGCCATCACCAACGGCGTCTCCATCCGCTTCACTGGACCCAGACACTCCCGCCACAGTCCAAATGCCAAGTCCGTACAACAACACGATGTCGCCGTCGCGAACGCAATTGCCAAGGAAGTCGAGAAAGGTCACACCGCAGGCCCGTTTCAACAACCACCACTTCCGGACTTCGTCACGAACCCCCTCGGAGCCCGACCAAAGAAAGACGGGACCATCCGGCTCATCCTCGACCTCTCCCAGCCAGCTGGCGACAGCGTCAACGATCACATCAACAGGAACGACATGTCGCTAAGCTACTGCTCAGTAGACGACGCCGTACAACTGCTAACAATCGCAGGCCGAGGAGCCCTAATGGGGAAATTGGACATCAAGTCCGCCTTTCGCCTCGTCCCCGTCAGACCTGCCGACTGGAACCTACTAGGCTACCGATTCCGTGGTAAGTATTACTTCGACGTAGTACTACCGTTTGGAAGTCGGTCCTCCCCCTTCCTGTTCGAAAAGTTCGCCGAAGCGATTCACTGGATCGTAGTAAGGCATTGTGGTCTGAACACCCTTCTCCACTACGTGGACGACTACTTCTGCGTTGGTGCGCCGGGAACGCAAGACTGTTCGACGCTGATGACCTCCATGACCGAAAAGTGCGGCGAGCTTGGGGTCCCTTTGGCCGAGGACAAGGTCGAAGGACCCGCAACTCGGCTGACCTTTCTCGGTATACTACTCGACTCAGTGTCACAAACACTCAGTCTGCCGCCCGGCAAGCACTCCGAGATCCTCCAACTTCTGCAGGATTGGCGCCACCGTCAAACCTGCAGAAAAGTTGAACTGCAAAGCCTCATCGGGACCCTACAGTTCGCCTCACGCTGCATTCCAGCTAGCAGGCTATATACACGCCGGCTAATCTACCTCCTGGGAGCCCACCATTCACGAGGCCCACATATTACCGTCGACAACGACACCCGGGAAGACATCGAATGGTGGCTTCGGTTCATGCCAAGCTGGAACGGCACAGCGCTTTTTCTAGCACCGAACTGGACGTGTTCAAACGTGCTCCACCTGTTCACCGACGCCAGCTCGACCATCGGACTGGGAGCCTACTTCGACAGAGAGTGGTTCCAGCTCCGGTGGCCGCAGTGGATTCTGGACGCAAGACCCTCCATTGAGTATCTGGAGATGATTCCAGTGCTACTCGCGTTAATTGTTTGGGGCAGAAAACTGACTCAGCGGAAGATCATCTTCCACTGCGACAACGAGGGGGCCACGAAAGCATGGCAAGAATTGCGTACAGGAAGTCGGGGAGTGCTCGACCTTATGCGCCGAATGACGTCCGCAGCAACGGAGCATAACATGACGCTCACGCTGAAGCACATCCGCGGCGTGGACAACAGCATCGCTGACGCTTTATCCCGTTTTCAGGTCACCCGATTCCAAAAGCTCGCACCATTCGCAAACCAGAACCCCGAACGCTGCCCGGACTTGTTCCCAGACCTCCTGAGGACCTACAGACCGAGTCCACACTGTCCCTCCTCCTCCGCGCTCATATCGCCAACACAACCCGCACCACCTACCGTTCCTCCCTAGCTCGGTTCGACTCCTTTTGCAGAAACAGGGGCGTCAGTTGCCTCCCTGCAATGCCGGAGACCGTCGCCGCTTACCTGGCACACCTCTACGACCAACGTATAGCGTTCCGAACCGCCAAGGTACATCTCGCCGCAATAGCCAACGAACACCGCGAACGCCGACACCCAGTACCGACGGGCGACGACATGGTCCAGCTGGCACTGCGCGGCTACGAAAGACTAGCCATACCAGAACCCGATAGACGCCTCCCAATCACACTGGAGATGCTCCAGCAGATGCACCACCGGCTAGAAATCCTGAATGGCGAAGACAGGAGATCCATGGTATGGTGTGCCATTACTATGGCCTTCCATGGATTTCTGCGCATCAGTGAACTGGTATCCGATCGCGTCTCCTCGTTCGATCCCCATCGAACACTGCTCCTGAGAGACGTCACCACCGTAGACGGTAAGCTGACTCTTCGTCTTAAGCGAACGAAGACGGACCAAATGTCCATCGGCAGCTGCGTAACTCTGACGGCGACAGGTGGCCATGCCTGTCCTGTGGACGCTTACAAGCTGTACATGCCATATCGCATCCATAACCGCGAGCCAAATAAGCCCTTCTTCCAGACCGCTGACGGCAGACTGCTCACCAGAAAGGACATCGAAAAGTCGCTGAAACAGCTGCTATGGGATCACCCCAATCGCCACCGTATAAACACCCACAGCCTGAGAATCGGAGCCGCTACAACAGCCGCCCAGAACGACATCCCGGACCACAAGATTCAGCAGGCCGGACGGTGGACCAGCGACTGTTTCCGCCGATACATACGCCCAGAAAAGCCAGTGACCATCGAACTCCAAGATCATCGTAACTGTTTGGGGGAAAGGGACAGACTGAGGGAACGGACGGGTCACCGGAAGTGAGACCCATGCGAGCCCCAAGCCGGCTGCATCGGGAACACTCTCCGTACGCCATCTGCTTCCCCTCCGCTCTGTTCTGTTCCTCCGTTACCGCAAAACCAACGTCTGCCATCCCGCCACCGCCGTAACCAACCGCTGACAAGTTACGCAGAAAGTTAATGAATCGTTGAGCAATCAGCGATAGTTAACTTTCAAGTATAACTTGACCTATTTCGCCGTACCACTGACCTGCCAGATGGATAACCGGACCAGAGAGAAAGATCCTGTTTCTAACTCAACGGCATTCTGATCATTTCTATTAGCATTACGACTGACTAATATACGACATTTCATTACCGTTTTGCACTTCTCCAAGCTGCCACGTTGCTCACCAGCGTGTAAACTTACCGCCCACCCACCCGGGCAATTTGATGTTTTTCCTAACACTCTACTTCTAACCATTCGCAATGCTGTTCCAGAACATTTCACTGTTCCTAAATGTTATGTGCTAACACTATACCAGCATTAAAGGGGAAAGGGACAGACTGAGGGAACGGACGGGTCACCGGAAGTGAGACCCATGCGAGCCCCAAGCCGGCTGCATCGGGAACACTCTCCGTACGCCATCTGCTTCCCCTCCGCTCTGTTCTGTTCCTCCGTTACCGCAAAACCAACGTCTGCCATCCCGCCACCGCCGTAACCAACCGCTGACAAGTTACGCAGAAAGTTAACGGTGTACCACTGTTCGTGCAAGCCGAAGTTTCCCAAAGTGTTGACTGCTCAATTTCGCGTAACCACAAAAAGTTACGGATTATTAGCAGAATCGTTACATGCATAGCAACTGATCAGCTGTACTAAGCTCCTGTTGCTTAGATTATCATTATCACTTATTTTAGTTATCGTTTGTCCTTAGTAAAAGACGGTGTAATATTTAGAGAATAAATATTAATGCAGATACTTCTCAATTTTCTACATTATTATTATGGCTAGGTTCGATGCGTGTAATATGAACAGTAACTGCAGCTACCAACGGAGCTTTATCCTGGCAAGGCTTTCGTCTAATTTTGGCTGTTTTCCGATTTAGGCGGAAGATTGCAGTACCCAAAGAGATACCGTCGATACCGCACAAAACGGAACATCTGACAACATTAACAACATTAGTATAGCGCAAGTTAGTAATTGATATAACGCAAATGCCATGAACGGTAGTTAGTATTTTCCGAGCAACAACTTCCGATGCGGTGACGAGCTGCCGGAAGTACCGTTGCTGACAAGTAAAAAAGCTATCCTCTCAAAGAAGTCGCACACCAGCCTGGTCCCTGCATCTTTGTGTCTTTCTTCTGGGTGTTGCATTTTTCATGAATAGCCCGCCGATGCTAGTGAAGAACAAAGAACAGTTATCAGGAAAAGAAAAACATGCATGTGTCAAATGTAACTATTATATAAGGTTGGTTTTGCTCGGGCACATCTTAGTTTTTGGTTTTACTTGGACCGGCCAGGTTATAGCTGGCGAGGGACATTCGTCTGAAGAAGTGAATTGATTTGTCACCGAGAGACTGCATGAGATTGGCAAGGAAATGTCGTAAGCTCAGCTAGAGATGCGGCCTAACAAATCCATACCGGACTACCAGTGCAGTGTGACCTCTGCAGCCGCCCAAAGCAACAGTAACAGTGGCAATTGTGATATGATATCTGCATGTTTGTTTCTCGAGAGATAGATGTGAAGTGTTTGTCTGTGGTGTACTAAGGTCTCGAGATTACACATGACTGTGACATTCTGGTACTGGACTTAGCAACTACGCTTCCACGTTGTTGCGTTTGTGAGTTTCCGCTTATTATTCATGTATGAACGCAGTGATAGAGCCAACAAATCAGCTCTAACACACAGCGTACAGATCGAGGGTAGGGTGTGTAAATGGGGTGCATCAATAACGTGGCGCCCACGGACTTGGTTGTGGTCGACTGTGGTTGCGGGTTCTTTCTACTTTTGTGGCTGTTTGGTGGTCGTACGTTGTGGTTCGTAGCTTTAACAGCTCGGACTGAAGTGCTCATCGTTTCGAAGCTTGCAAGAGCAACATCAAGGCTCCGTCACATGCGCATGTTGCCAGACAAATATCGAAAGGAGTCACAAGGCAGAGGTTCCCGGGCGGGCGAACGCCAAATGCGGTTGCAAAATTTGCACAACTTCAAACGCGTATTCAAATCCAATCAACGATAGCGCCAAGTACGCTCGCCGGATAGGAACAAGCCTATAGACGTATGCCATCCTGATGGCCAAGATCAACGAGGCCTTGAACGACGGTATCGGGAACGGTGTCCAAGACATGCTGGTCACAGTTTACAACCTTTTGTGTAAAAATATTCTTGGGCAATCTTAGGAAGCAGCTGACCTGATCATTGGGCATTTCATCCTGAGATATAACGGTAACAACCTCCGTTGGGTGCTGAAGCATGCCATTTCCTGTGGCTCCAGGCGAATCACATTATGCAAATGCGGTAACCGCAGGCTGGCCGCTACCATTTATCGCTCTCGATAACCACTGTACAACTTCTGGATTAGCCGCCCTAGCTAACGGCTGCCATATAGTTACTAGCACTGCACTCAAAAATTCGTCGACGGGTACGCAGAGCGCAGTCTGCTGCGGTATAGAACTGGTTTGTGAATGACAGTGGAATTTATCCTGGCGGGGTTGGCACGAAAGATTGTTTCGTGTAAACAGTACGACTTATCTGTACCCGGACGATAAGCGGTCGAATTGGCTTATCGGTAGTACCATACGGCATTCATTAACATGAAGTTAACAACGCCCGACGATAAAAAAAAACAATAATTTGCACTGACAACATAACGGGCATTGTAGGATAACGTGACGAGAACGAGTGTCCTCGATTATGGCATTGCATTTGAAAATCGGCACAGGCAAGTCCGTATAAATGAAGATTCACAAAAGCGAAATTCTGGGTCCATATATTTTATGGTTGTTGGAGCGCACGACAACATACGACAATTTAATGATGTAAATTTATTATGGCCGATATGTTGCAGCTGCGGCTACATGTTGGTTAGATTAATAGTTGCCCAGCGACTGTATCCGCAGCTGACTAGATTAGCTGCTCTTACTGGATTCATCGCGCATTCGGATCTGTAGGTTTCGATTATCTGAGACGTGGGAATTTAAGCGTTGTTGATTCAGCTATAGAGTCCTTCGCGTATAGGAAAGAAGGGTGATCGGTTGTTTACAACACATCGGTGTTTTCTCCTAGTGCAAAACCTCTCATGATTAACGATCTAGTACGTAATTTGCTCCTTCACAAGTGCAGCGGAGCACTTCCTGTGATTTACCGCTGCGGCAGGTTAATGACCTTTCTCTTGCAACTGATAGTTAGTAAAACATCAACGTTAAAAAGCAGGCAAACCGATCGAAGGATTCATAACGTTGATAAAGTACGCGCCACGCTAGCTCTCGTTTTAGCGGCAAATTATTTAGCCGGGAAGCTTCTGGTCAAGCTTAGGGTAATCATGAAGGTATCTTGTGGTTTCCGATTTAAGCGGAACATTACAGTACCTCGATGGATACTGTCAATGCCGCCTGAAAACGGAAACTGTGCCAAACGTCGAAAACACAATACAATAATTATGTGCCTATTGTAACTTAATGGAAAGATATCAGTGTGTTAACGGATTTTCTGGTGTCTGGGGATCCCTTTAAGGTGCGGGAGCAGGAGGCCGCCGGGCCAAAATAGTGCAGAGTCCTGAGGTAAATTGGATTGATAAGAGAAACCGCCTCGCAGATCGTGAAGTAGCTATTACAAAACATTGCTCTGCGTTTGCCATTTGGTCGTTAATCCGTCGAAGATGGCGTCGAGACCGCTACTGCCTCCCGGCACCAGCGGCAACCAACGTGGCGAGAGATATGGATGCAATGGTATCTACTCTGAGGATCAGCTGGCAAATGCACGTGAAGAGGGGTAAATCCGCTCGGTATGGGCAGTCGGACTGAAGGACGGCCAACAAAAGTGCTAACGATGTGCATGAATTTTGATCTTGCGCTACGTGGTGCACATTAAGTGCGTTCGCTTTGCTAAACGCACCATGATCAGAAAAAGGTTTGCGGGTCTGAATAAAGTTTTACGAATATTTTGCAATCATCCTTCGGACTGCGTAATTTAACAAGGCGGCTACGGTTTTTCCGTCTACCCGGCGACGCAAGGCGGCTGCCGGGAAGACGGCTCTCTAGCAGATGGCTACCGGAATTTAAAGAGAAGCCACTGACCCACAAGTTAAATTTAACGATACACGTGCGTCAAATAGCGTGAGGATGCACATGTTTGCACAGACATATACGCAGGTTTGTGTGACGCACCAATTAGGACGAAGACCAATGATGTAATCCTGATATCATCATGAGGTCATAACGATGGTTACGACATCAGTTGAGCGAACGTCATTAACCTACTTTCTCCCTTTTCTCTTCCGAATGGGCGTTACTAGTGCTAAATGAATGCGACATTTAATATGTGTACTGCATTTCATATATAAGGAGTCGCGATAATGTTAGACGAGATCAGTCATTCTCATTTATGCTTTTCTGCTGTCGACTAACATGCCCTGATCACGTAATAAAACGCTGACCGTAATTCCTTAAGGTTGCACTTTACACACCGCACGGATATTATAACCCAGCGCAGACTAGTGCGCAACAATTGGTGACCACGATGGGAAATCCGTTCTGGGAGGTGTGTATGTTTGTGACCTTTTGGATTGCGGCTCGGCGGATCATTGAAGGAAGCATATATTTTGTCCCGTAAGTTCTATGGCTACAGAATGACCTACGTAGCGTTTGATACTGCCAGTTACTGTGTGCCTTGATCACGAGGTAATTAATTTTGATCTCATGCACAAAGCCTGTATGCCCATGTTATCTTGTTTTGTTTCGGCTGTCCACATGTTACATTGAAGCGCTCTAATTAGTCATCGTATGGCAAAACCTGTATCTGGAGAACAAAGCACCATTGGTACTGAGGAGAAAACCACGTGCGCTAGCAATCATTTACCGGTTTCCGACACCAGGATGGAAGCACCTAAGGATGACCTTTAAAAAAGCACGCGTTTTCGTGCCAGATAAAAGATTGCCCCTGTTTGCTGCAGAAGTATTGTTGGCTCTCGCAAAGTGTTGGAGAATGGTCAGATGTCTGCGACGACCATCGAGATTAGGCTCCGCCCTCGTTCATTTACTCGGAGTAGCTACCTGCTGTAAGTTTCGTCGCATTATAGTTGGATTCCTGCGGATGATTTATTGACTGAATACAGTACCCGGAAACCCCGGAAGCCTGTGGATGACCGTTGACGTTGCATATTGGATTCCCGCGGAGGTTTGTCTGACTGAATGCACGTATTGCCCTGAAGCGCCGGATGTCAGCGGAAGATTTATTGAAAGAGTACGGTTGTGCGGTGGCCTCGGATGCCCGCGAATGACCTTTGACAGAGTCAAGTAGTGTGGCAACCCCACCTATGAACAGCTAACTGGCTAGACGACGGCTTTGCACTGCTCATTTGCGCGTTGATTATGCTATGCCTTGTAATGTGATGGATGACTGATGATTTTAACGGTTATTGTGCTTCGTGCGTTTGGCATGGCTAACCGGTTGCGCAACTACATCAAAAGTGTCCCGATTCTTGCAAGCCAGATTTTCCTGATGTCACATGCCGATGAAAAGCATGGATCTACCAGAAGCGTGAAGTAACATTTGTATCCTGTATTCAATTTTACCGCCTGCAGCTGCATCCTATGTACATTACCTAGGACCAGAGGATTTGCGAAATTCTTCGAATTTCTTCGATTGAAAGGGAGGAAATGTGACGCACCAATTAGGACGAAGACCAATGATGTAATCCTGATATCATCATGAGGTCATAACGATGGTTACGACATCAGTTGAGCGAACGTCATTAACCTACTTTCTCCCTTTTCTCTTCCGAATGGGCGTTACTAGTGCTAAATGAATGCGACATTTAATATGTGTACTGCATTTCATATATAAGGAGTCGCGATAATGTTAGACGAGATCAGTCATTCTCATTTATGCTTTTCTGCTGTCGACTAACATGCCCTGAACATATTATAAAACGCTGACCGTGATCTTTAAGGTTGCACTTTGCATACCGCACGGATATTATAACCCAGCGCTAAATAGTGCGCAACATTTGCAAGACAAGTCTTTTTGTCAGGAAAGTTATCGAGGGACCTTTTCGAAGTATAGTGATAAACGGGTGATCTTAACGCATACCGTGTATTGGCAGTCATGTAGTTGAAGGAATGGTATCGAAGAAATCTTGATTGCTTTACGGCGACTCCCGAATGTCTGCTCGGACACTCGGTCCGCTCGGACATGACAAAAGTATCCGCTCGGACATGACAACTGGCGTGGAGGCATCGTTCTTACGTACTGATTTTGTACTTCTTTAAACGCTAATGATGGCCTAGTGGATTGCCATAAATATTTTGGAGAATGTTCTGCAAACGAAAGACTTATCCGGTTAAGTGGGCGAATTACCTTTCCATATTATAAGGACGGACTGACCACCCGTCAGACCGCAAAGAAAAGATTCAGTCTTTGACTGTTCTGGAAAGGTCACCGCGAAAGCGATACCATGGAGCGCTCGATTGTTCTAGTGAAAATGTGGGGAAAACAGGCCTTAGAACTCCATAGAAAGACTAGACATAGTAGCCCGAGATGCAGTGCAGGCGCGAAGGCCGCCACACTTTAACGGAATTGAAATAACGGAATCGGAATCGTTTCTCGGAACGGAATATACTTTGTCAGAATGCTGGTCGGAACGAATTCTCGAAATCGGAATGTGTTGTCGGAAAAGGATACATATGTTCGGAATAGGAATCGGAATGACATTTTTCTGTAACTGTTTTCTGTTTTCTGGAAGAAAAACTGTAACTACGATACTGTGCGTATTTAATCTGCAGCAAGGCGAGAGCAGTGACATTATTACAACGTACACACACTGTATTAAAGGCAATACACTACATTTGGCGTGAATCTGCACTAACTCAACTCCATAATCATGACCACGACCTCCTCAGCCACCGCAAAGAAAGCCCAGAATCTGATCCGTTTCTACCCGGAACAGATTGAGTGGACATGCTGGAAATCCCTCCTAAAGAATTACCTCTCCCTCACTAACACAACACCTGCCAAAATGAAGGAGGAGCTGATCAACAGCCTGGAAGACCTGTTAAGCGCTGTGTTAGTGGCGGGTGTGTTTAGCGATGCAACACGGAGGCACTTGATGTCACAGGAGCTGAAATCCTTCGATGAAACCCTTCAGCTCGCAAAGAAGTTCGAGACGGGACAGGGAGAGGCAAAGATTAACAACAATTTAGAGAAGGCAGCGTCTAGTGTCAACGCGACGACATCGCGACGACCAGGGAGATCAACCAACTCGGGACAACAGAACAACCGAAAGGGAAAGACCTCTTACTGATGTGGTGGAACAAACCACGATCAGAACGACTGCAAGTTCTAGAACCATATGGCAATACGGTAGACTAGAAAACCATAGTTCGAGACTACTTTCCAGTCAGGTAAAAATTAATTTACAGCAACATTTTTATTTTCGAATGACACGGACAGCAACCTAAATAACATATCTTACTTGCCCAAAAGTTTCTTTTATCCAGAAGCAGAATGGCAGAATGCAATGATCACCTGAAGGTCGGACGAAAAATACCAAAGGTGTGCGATAATATTCATCCAGCCCTCGAACATGAAGCTCGGCTTAAGCAAATGAAAAGTGTAATTTTAACGAAACTTCGTCATAACAGCGCTATAACGGGACTGTAAGGACCGTTTTGTGTCCAGTAGAAAGAATGTGCTGTAAAAAACCGTAAACCGTTGTTCACGCCACGAAACCGTCAGACAATAATTACGAGAGTTCGAACCAGGTAGGTACGGAAGCTTATATTACAGCTCCGGCTTGAACGCCGAATTCCTGGTTGCTACGTGACCAAGCGATTCATAAAGATGAAGACAAAGCGCGGGGTTCAGCATAGCTACTGTTGTGCTTTCGATATGGATAACCGCGTATTCTATGCTGAAGACCTCACTCATAGCAGTCGTCGTCTAGTCGAGCCCTGCTCGGAGAGCATGTCTAGATGCGCCGCGATACAACTTGGATGATATCATTACGGTTCCTGGAGCCTGGAGGTTCGTGCTTCTGGGACGATAACTGGCCATCGTCGCAACTGTGACCGGCATACCGCACAATCCAGAGACAGTCATACTTATAGCTAAAAGGTTTGCATTACGGCAGGGAAAGAACAACGTATTCTAGAAAGACCTTTGCATTTCATGTTTCCTTTGGAAATCCAGGGAATTCCGCGGTATCGACGGCTTTTCAATGCAAATGCCATTTCATTCCGTTCCACGGTCGAAAGCCTGGGAACTCTAATCCGAATAATATAAAGTCAACTGCAGAAAATTGGTAACAGATCGGGCAGCAGCGACTCGGCCGTAATGCGAGCAATGCGTAGCGCGGAAATAGTCATCGTACCGTTTCATCAACAGTTTAATTATCGTAGCAAGTTTGGTGGTCATTGCGCACAACGGATTACAGTGAACGTTTTCACACGTCAACAATTTCTTTTTTTCTGGACAGCTGTTCGCTGCAGCTCCGCTAAACTTCCGTTTAGCCGCTGTCGAAAGCCACTTTTAGCCGAAAATCTGGAAGAAATTCAGCAAAGTAGTCCTCCAGATATCTCCCGTCTGGGATAATATCAAGCTTCGCCCGACGGCCGAAAGGAGCGTAAGGAGTGTGGGAAACTCTTTGGGGCGAAGACTGAAACGGGAAATCTGCATTACCACCTCCAGAGCGCACACAACCTCGAAATGACTGAGCGGAAACAGGGAAAGAATCCGAAGAAAATGTCACTCGTCCTCCGCAGCGCATGGCAGAAGCTGGCTGGGAAATGCGACGGCCATTATCAATGAGGGACACCGTTTATTTACTAGCAGCGCATCCAGTGACTGTATGCGCGAACGCAGAGCCTACTCAACGATTTCACAACATACATAGAACTGGCTAGTGAAACACAGCGGAATTCACACCGGCGAGGGTTGTCAGAATCTGTGATAGGTGTTCCGTTGCAGTTGTTGCGTGGACGAAGTATGACTTACCCGGACGATAAGCGGTCCAACTTGCGTACGAAAGTACCAGACGGCTTCGTTTGAATAATAATACTTAACGGGAAAACCGAAAAACTGTACATTACCTGCATTAGAACAGGGGGTGCGTGGGATAACGTGTCCAGAATAAACGTAACGTTCTAAGCTTTAGCATAACAGTCGCAAATCTATTGGCAAGAAATTAAAGAAACTGGTAGAATGCAGATTCACAACAGCAAAATCCAGCATATTATGTGGTAGAAGTATGGTTGTTTGATCGCAACTACAAACGTAGACATAATCAGGTATTTTATTACTCGTGATATAATATTTTGCTACGGAGTGCGTTTGTGCTAACGAGATTATTGGTTGCTCAGCGACTGTGTTTCTAGCTGATTAGCTGTTCTGACTAGTTTCATCGCAAACTCGAACCCAAGAGATTTCGATTGTCAGACGCGTGAGAAAGATCATTTTTGATCCAGGAAGACTCTTCCACTGCGCAGTAAAAAGTATGGTGGCCGATTGTACTTACAACTTGCACATCATAAAATGTCAGGATTTTATTCAAGGCTAGAAGGCAGACCGGCGCATTACAAAGCTATTATAATGTGCTGTTTAAACGCTGAAAAAACAACCGAAACCACCAACAGCGCCCACAAAAGCTGATGGTTCACGCGCATTAGTTCACGCGTGAAACATATGCAAGGAAGAGTGAACCAAGGCAAGAGCCTGTAAAATCCAGGCAGAGCTAAGTAAGCAGTAGGTTGGCTAATGTTTTCCGCGTAAACTAAACAGCAGTTATTTATTGCTTCCATGTTCCGAAGTGCCGTTTCTTTCAAGTATGTCAGAGTATATCGGGATGCCCGAAATCCACAAACCTTGGGTGCTTTTGCTTGACGGCATCGGCTGCGGCCAATTAATGACCTTTCGCTTCTAAACGATCATTGGTAAAACATTAACATTACAAAGGTAACTACCAGATTCAAAATATTCATGACATTTCAAGTAAACGTGACATTATCTCTGGTTTTTCAGCGGCAAATCTTGTTATCCAATATTCTTTGGCCAACCCAGAGCAGGCGATAGCCACATACTGTTCTGATCGGCAATTGACGATGTACAGTAACAAAGCGATAGGTCATCAGTGGTCACTGGGAATCTCCCCATGACCTTGGGTATATGCCAGAAGTACGAGTGGTTTTTCTTGCGCATGTACGAACGGTACATTCGAATACCAAACAACTGTGAATGCCCTTAACTGTGGAATTTGATAGACTGCGAGTTTTTGCCTAGCTCGTAGTCGTTTTGTGCTGCGGGTCAACCTCCATTCATTACTCTGCTTAAAATGCTTCTTGATAATGGTAAGTAGATAAGCGCAGTGTTCAATTTTTGCCGATAAAATGGCAATAAAGCGATTTTTGTTGACGGCTCGAACACTGCGAACTCTCCAACTTAGTTAAATTCTCTGCGGCAGTGTTTTTCTCCATGAGTAATTTGATATGCATTGCTACCGGATCTAGTTGACTGTCGCAGATCGGGTGTTGTCACAGGAGTGCGCATGGCCTTATGATTGCTTTTATTATAAATGCTACTTGCCACCGAAGCTCGTTTCCTGCAGTGTTAAGGTTGAATAACAAACAGAAAAATAATCCTTGTGTAAAGGCAAAATCAACCCAATACGTGACCAGTGTCGCACCAGCTATATGTGCGGTGTAACGTAGCACCTGCTAAATTTGGAGGTGAAGATATGGTCACATCGGCGCTCCACAAATTCATTTATGATTGCGGTATGCTTAGCCCAGTTGGTACACACGTAGCACTGCACGAAGCCATCAGCTTCCACCTCGCGCAATGTAGGTTTAAACCCGGCGATTATATTGAGCGGCGGTTATATTACTTCCTTATTGACCTCAGTCACATTCGGGTAACCAAATTTAATTTGGGATTGTTAATAAATTCTGTGTCAGGATGTTTGTAGAGAATTATATTCATATTGATATTTAGCAGCGATCTGTGATTTTACTTATCTGCTTTTTAGGAATTTGGACAGCAGAGATTAGCCGATATATTTTCGGCACAGTATGCTTTCGGGCTGTACTACTCTGCGGGAACGGGAGGCATTGCGTGTTTCGTTATTGGATTTTGTAATCAATAGCGGTCATACTTGTGAATAAGTCCGCACCGTAAATAAAATTATTTAGGTTGGAGAGCTGTTCACACGTATAATCCTTCGAGACATCATCGCATCCCTATGTGGACCACTTGTTCTCATTGTTCTCATCTTCTCATATATAAAACCTATGAGAATGAGTGGTCCACGTAGTGGTACTTGCACCTCTAATACTGGTGAAAAATTCCTGTATGCAAACCGTCACCTTGTTGTCGAGACATTAATTGGCAAAATCGTCTGTTGGCACCCGTGCTGTCATGTCTGCAGTACATGTACCACGTACTTCTTTGACCGCTTATTCATGCACCTGGGATCTATTCTTGTGGTTTGACCTGAAGGTCAAACCACAAAAAGAGGTCCGAGGTTGCCTGAAGGCTGAAGGTTGTCACACCGGAAAATCTGTTTCATCAGATGTTGAAGATGGGTTCATCAGCCGAACGTCTTGGCTTGTCGATTCCTAAAGGGCGACAGTGTCTTGCCAGAGCATGCACAAGTTTGCATCGTCTTTATTCACGTTCATGGTGATATAGTCACCACGAAATTTACTAGCTTTAAGTAATAATACTCTTTTCACGCGAGCGACAATACCGAAGAAAGAACAAACATGAAAGTCAATGAGAGACGCTAAAGAAAAAATAGCCAGCGTATAACAAAAACAGCGGTTAACACCACGAAATCATGATCACCACGCCAGTAGGTTACCGTAGTAAACAAACAGCGAATTCACCACTGGTGAATTCGCTGTTTGTTTTCTATGGTAAACTACTGGCCAATGGTATCGAGCTATACTGCATTCGCCTTGTCGATTTGTCAATGATCAAAAGGGAATAACAGGCAGTCCAGGCGCAATACCCAGTTTGCGTTTACATCCCAGCCCGTGGGGACAAGCGATCATCAACTTTTGCAAGAACTGGATCAATGGAAGCTTCCAGAAATGACAGGTAAAATTCTCTATCCTGAATTCTAGCCTTCCAGTGTGTTTGTGAGGGAATGGGTGTACTAATTTCTTGATTTTCTGTGCTGCTTTTATGAACTCTTGTTTTCAAATTACTTTTCCTCGATGTCGGTTCCTTTACTAGCCGTCGCTTGCTTGTTTTCTTTCTTTTGAATTGCAACAATTTTTACTTAATGATGTTTTGTGCAATGTTGCTGAATAATATTTGGCCCCAGAGGAAACGTTGTTCCGTTGCAGAAAGACAATAAATCCAATCATCCGATATCTCATCTTTCGTTCTGCGGGAACTAAGATTAACTGCTACCGAAAAAAACTTTGTTTTTCTTGTTAAGCGATCGTTTCGCGTTGCTCACACAATTTGGACTACCAACCAATATTCTGTTATAGCCAGTAACCCATCACCCATGCAGTCTCGAACGCAGTTTCTGTTGATGCGCCAACCCCGTGAATCGCTGATATGGCTGTGAATAAGCGGTGACCGATTTTCTCACAGGTATTGTACTGCCTGATAAAACAGCTGGTCTGCACAGTGCACGCTACGTTTCAACTGTTTTCATTAGTCTTAAGCGTGAGATTCTAAGCCTGGAGATAGTGACCCGCGGAATTTTGAATACGACATTCTCGTTATCTACAAGAAGTCTGTGTGCTTCTCAGGAAGCTCTAGGATTCTAACAATAGTCATTCTAAAAAATTGACTCACCGCTGATAACAAAAACGCTCATAAATGGCCCATTTACCGTAGACGCATGAATGCCGGTCTGGCGTTGCGCCCACTTTTATCAGCGAATATCTGTTTTCAATAACCTGCTTTTGAATAGGTTTTTTTCAAGCGAACATCTCACAAATACTGCTCATTTCATACTGATCAGGGCCGTCAGGCAGTATCGCACGCTCCAGCTTCACTGTTTCACTTACAGTACTGTACATGCGCATGTATGCGATCCATCTCACACTTATTAATGCAACGAAATTAATTATGCGTTCATACTTTACATCTTTTTACACACTTCTAGTATAGGCTGTATAGTACCTATATTATCATACGGAACGGCGGACTTACGTGAAAAGTGTAATTCATCACCGAATCGCAAGTACTTAATCGACGTGTGCGATGCTATAAATTAACTGGTCTCTTTAGTTATTTCTAATTAGCAAATTCACACTTTTCATAATTAGTCGCACATGGCTGAACATAACAACATGCTAAATTGATTAGCAGCGACTCGGTGAAACAAATTTCATCAATGACTACGGGAAGTGTCGTTTATCCACGCTATTTATAATTTAGGATCTAACTCGCAAGTGTGGCTGTGTGAGAACGTTCACTAGTGGTCTTTAGACTCTACACGGCGAAAGCGCTAAGAGGGTTATTGTCTACTCACCCTGCAATACAAACAGCAGTCAGCCGATAATTTAAAATGTGAAGGTACAGAAAACTAGACGGTTTATTTAGCAACAGGCCAATAGCTCAGAAACGATTTTGACACCATGAAAATTCCAGAATTCAACAAAAAAACTTCTAGTTATCACTACTAAAAAATTACTAATTCAAAGGTAATTAACCAAGTAATTAGTCCGATTAAGTACATTTTAGTCACCGCTATATAGGGGTAACTAATTCCTAACGCGGCAACTTAGCTGTGATCATCCTGGTAGTGCCGTTGCTTAATTAGTCGAACACAAGTCATCTGTCTCATTAATCAAATTAAATTGCAGTTGATCTCAGATTAAATTGCATTTTAATTATGAAATGTGAATTACAGTCGCAAGATGCATCTAACGTTGTGATAATTAATTGAGCGCTCTGGAGCCCACCAACGCTCACACATGCCAAATGGCATGGTTTGGGTCTCTGTTTTTGCTCCATTCCCGTTAAGTGCTACCGTGATTCGACTGCTTACAAAATGACAGTTAGGACTTCAATGTACACAGACAAAAATGTACTTTAGCGATGGCACTACTGGTCCGAGAACTACCGGTCATCAAAGATGACCATTTCATCCTTTTTTGGGTTCCAGGAGTCCTTGAGCAGCTACAGTGCCAGATACAGCTCAACAATTACCAAAAAAGCCTGACTGGATGCTCACGCTGTAAGCTAGCGTATAAATAAGTAAACCCTGTTAGGAGTGCTCCTGGTCACTTGGCATGCATGACCAAAGGCCATGTGCCAGTTTTGGCATGTGTGGGCATGAGCCTATAAACTGCAGTTTTGCTTTAATTTTCATAAAAAAATCTGTGTGAGGCTTAATAAACTAAGTCAAAGCAGTACATATATAATTTTTTATGGGCTATCGGTTTAGGCTATCACTATGGTCATCGTGCTGACCACCGGTCACTCTGGTCAAAATTGCTAGTTTTTCGCAACCGTAAGACCAGAGGGCAGTTATTTGTTCACTTTCGGTGTCGGTTACTTGTCTGCTGCACCAGAGAAGCCAAACTGACCAGACGTGCCCCAGTGCCCACCCGGTACAACCTTACTACTGCCAAAGTGGTGCATATTTACTATGCACAGGCGTAGGGAAATGTTTCCTCTACAAACCATCGTTGGCCAGAAGTGACCATTACATAGAATTAGGTCAGCCGAGTCACCGTGAGACTTCTGATGATGTCCAGCAAGTCCAATGTGGTCATATTTCACGTTTCAGAGCTGTTTCGCTACAAAATCACTAAAAATCTGAACAAATTGTATTTGCCAGAAGATACTGAGCATTTAAACAAATTGTCGAAGCCGCTTAATCACCGCCAGAGCATTAGTCCATGCTGTTCACCATATCCGGCAATGGTACTGGTCATCAATGGGAAACATTAAACGATCCTGGATTTACCGGTAACCAAGTGACCGTAGCTGGCGTGCAATATGCCGTGCATTTCCGAAATGATTTAATTTACCTATTTTTAGTGCTGACCACTGGTCTGCATTTTTAATTCGCTTTGTATTCCAAAAAATAGCCTTTTAAAAACTAAGTAGGATAAGCTCTATTCCAGCCTCTTCCCCCTCAGCCCGGAAGTCCAGTTAAAGATGTTTAAAATAATGCCAAATGGCATGATGCCCACACATGCCAGTTTTGGCACGTGTCACCGTAACTGACCTATGGCTCTCAAAATTACCAAATAAAAACTTTTTCTTAATTGGATTTTCCTATCGATAAATCCAAACATTCAAGTCAAGTTACCTATTCCTTCTGGTACCAGGCGCCGCTGGGTTACCAGCTAATTACTACCGCAATGTAATTAAGAACACTACTGTAGACAGAAAGAAACGCAGGTTACGATAGGATAACACTGCTGTGTGAACTGTGTCGAAAACAATTTTGTAAAACTTATTTTTTTAAAGTGTGTTTGATTGCAATTAGTTTAGCATTCATTAATTAAGTCAATAATATATACGTTGGGCTAGGCTACTTGGGCGTTACTAATACTGCATTAATGATAATAATTATTATACTTAGTGCTTTCTTTACGTGTGCAGCGAACTGAACATGATGGAAATCTAAATGTCCCTAATGCACTGCATGTTTACGTTAGGCTGCACGTACAACTGACTGTTGAACATAAATTCGAACATGTTTATCTCTCTCAAGATAAGCCGACGCGCCAAAACTAGTAATGCAAAACTGTCGTCTGTTTATTGGACCGTTTTTTTGTGCATCACAAAATATGCGTTCATCGGTATTTCAGAGCGCTGCTGAGCGTACATTCTATTTTGTATCCGGCCATTATAAATTTTTGCGGTTTTTAGCATCGCTTAATGTTCGGACTTGTGTTCTGATGTGGCTTTTGCAGATCCATTTTTATTATGAAGTTATCAGGTAGACCCTGCTGATACCAACGTGCTTTAAATTATTAGTAGCATAACAATGCCACAAAATACTGGCGAAGTTCACGGTACGTGCTGCAGCCACATATGCAGAAACAGATGCGAACCGTAATTGAAACTCTGCAAACCGTTTCAGAACTTACCGGTGTGCACTTTGGTCAGGCTGTATATACACTCGAAAGAACCGCAGACCAAACGCGTCTAGCTTGTACAGATATGTAGATACGAAGTATGCCTGACATTTGTTTACAATTATAGATCTCCACACAACTGTTACCTAATTACGAGGCACCGGTATCCACCGCGTTGTTTCACTGTATCCGTGTATCGTACGGTGCATTCGTAAAGGTTACTACCCTAGCTGCGTCTTTCGCATCAGACACTACCACTTTCTGTTAAATTATGAGTTTGCCGTTTTCCGATTTAAGCGGAACATTGCAGTACCTCGTGAAGTACTGTCAATGCCGCGAAAAACGGAAAATCTGACAACAGTAGCAGAAACATCCCTGTAACAATATCGGCAAACGCATGTGCTATTTCATTGTCAATAGTAAAAAATGACAGCGATAATAAGACACAACATTACGACATTACTGATCAAACGATTCATGAGACAAATTGGCACATCACGGTAGAAGTAGCCTCATGCAATGCTTCGATATAAGAATTTCCGTTCATTTACGAGTACATAATTCTGTAGTTTAAAAATGCGAAAAGGGAAGCAGTCGGCCGGAACGAAGTGTGAGTTTTTCTATCAAAGCGCCATTCAAGAAGCTGATGCCAGTAGCAGTTTAGATGATATCAGTATCGCATTAGTACATTACTCGCATCCCGGTTCTACTGTTAGGAGGATTTTTTACCGTCGTCGGACCGTAGGCATGTCTGTGATTACGCATCGAACTCGCTGAAAGGAATTAATCGAAAACAAGTCTACTTTTCTGTCAGGTTATTTTAATGTAAATCCAAGAAGCTCCACTAAAGGACTTAGCAAGGCACAGCGCATCATGTTTACTCATGGGACTGCTAAACCACTCCAAAATTTCGTGAATTCGAAACGAGCATATCACTGTCGAGACGTTCTGAACCCATTCGACGGTACACGAAAACGGAGCACCAGTAAGCACGACAGATGGCCATCTGTCGTGACGCTACCTTTTGACCTTTTTCTCGTACATCGGCTTCGACAATCCATCGTGCTGTGGTTGTCTGTTCTTCGTGCCTACTAAGTTCGTCAAATAGCTATTTAGCGTGAATTTGCGAGACCGGGCGCGGCCCACAGTACCGCAGCTGTCATAAGTGCAGGCGCCCGGGCCATGTTGCTCGTTATTGTCACCAGCAGGCCAACAACTACGATAACTGGCGCCGCGAGCCCAATCCGCGCGCCCTCAGCCAACGCCCAGCCGGCCGCCGCCCCCAGTGCCATCGAGATCGGTGTCGTGAACAACAACGCCCCGCCAGCTACCCCCCAGGACCAGGGCATGTATCTGGATCAGGAGGCGGACGACTTTTACGAGGATCCGTTGCCGGAGCCCGTGGAAGCAGCTCAAGTCCAACTGGACAACTTGTCCATTAGCGACGGCCGCCGCAAGTAGTTTGCTTAGACCATTATTTGTTTATTTATTATTTATTTATATGAAATGGCGATCATGTGTGCAACTGATTAACAACTGCATAATTTGCTGTTTATGGTTATCTTGTGTTCCATCTTTCTGGCGTTTTTAATTTGTGTGAGGGAGGGAATACCGAACTGATTTCATGGAGAACGATGTGAATAAGCTCAAGAAGGCCCAAGGAAAGGAGGACAACTGGGAAAGCGAAAGAGTACAGCACGGAAAGAGACGAATATTTCCGGTGCGGCATGGGATTTTTAACTTTCTTTGAGATGGGAAGTGAATGTAGTGTACGTATTGTTATTGTGTGTATACCTTAATCGGTCTGTGTTAACCACAAATTTTGGAGCACCTGGAACAATCTATCGATGTCGCAGCAAAGGTTCCGCTGCGCGATGTCGGTATTGTAGCAATCAATAGATTGCTTAGGGAGAAGGAGTCAAAACAAAAGCACTCCACTAAGTGCACCAGCCTTGGCTAATGCCATAGCGTCAGCATGTTAGCCGATATTCTGCCAACTCAAACACCTTGGCGTTCACTGAGAAACTGTACTTAAGGGTATGTAACAGAGCTAATCCATAGCGATAACAAATTGCGCATGTAAACTGTCGTGTTGTACTAGCATTCTTTATTGTTCAGCTGCTGCAGCGTTTTCTATAATAAGTTTTATATACTGTGGTGTACTTCTTTTGTTAAATGGGTGACGTACGCACTACGCATATTTTTATGTGGCATTCCCTTCGCACCGTGCCAAAAACTGAAAACTGCATGACGTCGTATCTAGTTCGGCTGGTTGTTTAAAGACTTGGCAGAAGGACGCATTTCTGATAAATCCCAAAAACCGCGCAAGATTCGTTCACGAAAGGCATAAGCAGTCGCAAATGCTGCACCTATAAGGACTCGAGTAAGTTATAGCGCCCTGTTACGTATAAAAGGCTGCCGGTCCGAACCACGATCCAGCAATCCGTTTTTGTGGGTATATGTAAGGGCAGGAAGAATCGAAATTAGTGGCATTTCAAGACAGTTATGAAAAAATCAGAACGGTGACTACTGTACAGTACATAGACCGTACATACAACAAGTCTTTCTTTTTGCTGCGGCACATTCATCCAAATGACTGAAATAATTTGAATAATTTTTCTTTGACGTTGTTGTTTGCAAATGTATTGATGTCGAGCAGGATTGCTTTGGGACAGTATCTGCGGCAGTCGCAAATGAACAAAAAGGCAAAATTAATCATTGTTGTATAATTAAAACGAACTACCATCTCAGGATGTTGAAGCAGGCGTACGAAGATCAGACGTACTCCCGGACTGTTCGGAAGACATAAATATCATACCAATATCGAATCAACAACCTTCTACCCGAAAATCTGCGAACGGTGAACTTTTCTGGATAGATCAAAAACTGGGCTCGTAACTAGAGTGCCCCCAACACCGAAGAAAAGGTCATTCTCATCGGGCATTCACCAAGGCTGTAATATAGTTTCCTTCTGTATACGATCGTTTCAGACTTTGAGTTACTAAATTTGCCCAGCCACCGCACATGATATCGTATTTTTAGCCAAAGTTGGCGACAGTCAGGATATCATACTTTACTTACCCAATACCTACTTTATCCGGAACGTTTAGGATGGCTGGAAGAATGGAAGGAGGATATGAGGATACCAGCGGTACCTGACTATGTTCTTTGGTTCAGTTCCGCCACAAAATTTCAGTTTTGTCTAGTCACAGAAAAACAAAATAAAGCGGAATTGTTTTCCTTAGCGAGCGCAGGATCGTCGACAAGAACATAATTCTCTTGTGTTGTAGCTACATGATAAGCGCGACGGTAAACTTCTCGTAGAATGTGCTGAAAAATCATCCCGCACATCTACGTTGTCAAGTAAACTGGAGAACGTCTGTATATACCACAACACAGACAAGCACACCGTTCCGCACTGCTGGTTGCCACGTGACCAGGCGATTTTTCTCCCACCTGATGTATGTGTGCGTTTCGATTCTCCAACCGCTCGAAAGACTGTGAACGTACTTCCTCCGCATATTACAACAAAACCATCAAGCATTAAAGATCTTAACGAGAGCAAGTTGCAGTTTTACAACGGTTACCCAGACTAATCAACGAAGTTAAAATGATCAGCTTTTATGTTGTGCATCACTTGGAAGCTCTAGTTTTTTCTTGCTCGCGAGAAATCGTCAAGAGAGTTTCGGACAAGAGTCAAAGAACGACTGATTGTGGGATCGCGTGCAAGTACGGCTCGCTATTTATGAAACCTGCCAAACTACGCAATACTCAAAATATGAGCGTTGACCCTTGTTCAAATTCCAGCTCGTTATAAGTTAATTCAGGCATCATGCAGGATCGTTCAAGCTACAGAACCGTTGACAAGATGAAGCAGTGTAAAATCTGGTGTACTATTTGTGTGTTGGCTTGTGCTTACCCAGCAAACTTTTCTAGTGCATATCACTACGCACTTTGGCATACGCAGCTCCAAACTTGACAGGACGACGCGAATCTTCACATTTCATTTGTATTGACAGAAGTGGCGATATGTCTTGTGTGTAGTTGACTATGTTCCGTATCGAATGTATCGAATCGAACGTATCGAATGTATCGAATGCCAGCTTCCAGATTTCTGCTAGATGCACGTTACCACCCCAAGCGTTCCTACTGCACCACTATTTTCCATAGTTTGAAAGCTGCCATCAATAAACCACCGCGATAAAAGGTCATAGTTTAGAGTGTGCATTTTGTCGTTTGCAGATACGGATCAACCAAGTTTGTTACGGAAAATGCGTGAAATCTCTTGATTTCGAGATTCATAAAAGCTTTCGTGGTTTTCGTAAACTCCTGTGAGGCGAATGTAGTCGTATAGCAAAATCACCATCTCAGCTGGACTGTGGTGAAAATTAATCACTCACACTTTTCTTATTTCTTTCTTCGTTCTACATTTCCAAGCTAGCAGTCAAATACATGACTTATCTGAGGTACATATGTGACCGTCAATTAAGTCCCCCCTGCCAAAATGTCCCCCCGGACATAATTGCCGGGTCCCCTTTGTAACCGACTCCAAATGTGTAACCCCTGCACAGGCTTGGTGAAACGAAGGACCTAGGAGGCCTGGACAAAAACCAGACCAATCCGAGGTCTGCCACCAAGCGCTACCACCGCAACCGGTGAGACCACCGAAAAGTTTTCCCAAATGTGACAGTATTGCCGACATTGCAGGGAGTGAGGAGACATTATTGCCGGTAGTGTGGGGACATTATTGCCGGTAATGTTTTGGGTATTGTAGAAAGGGGGACATTATAGCCGGTCCTGTGGGGACATTATTGCCGGTGATAAGGGGGACATTATTGCCGGCTGTATGGGGGACATTATTGCCGGTGATAAGGGGGACATTATTGCCGGCTGTATGGGGGACATTATTGCCGGCTGTATGGGGGACATTATTGCCGGTCCTGTGGGGACATTATTGCCGGTAGTACGGAGTCATGATTGCGGGAACTACTGGGGACAATATTGCCGGTATGACAATAATGTCTCCCTGAGTACCGGCAATGTTGTTCCCCGTAAAACCGGCAATAGTGTCCCCCGTACTACCGGCAGTAATGTCACCTGCCGGGAAATTTGTTGTTGGTCACATTGGTGGCGGTGGTAGCGCTTTCTGACAGGTCTCGGATTGCTCCCGAATTTGTCCAACCCTCCTAGGTCCTTCGTTTCACCAAGCCTGTGCAAGGGTTACACATTTGGCGATGGTTACAAAGGGGACCCGGCAATAATGTCCGGGGGGACATTTTGGCAGGGGGGACATAGTTGCCGGTCACAATCGTACCTTCTGTCAAGTAACTCTCTACGGATACGTCTGATACCGCGAGCATGAAGCCCACCAATGCCTCCACTAATCCCACGATCCACAAGATCGACGTCAAAGCGAACGAGACGATCGGAAGCCCGCACCCAGCCACATCCCGAAATGCAGCTGGTGAAACAACCCGAGTCATCCATCCTGTCCTGGTGGAGCAATAACAGCATCAGATCGACATCCTGACGGAGATCATCTCCCCACGACCAATAACATCACAAGGAATGCAGCCCAAAAGGAAACAAGCCCTCGTACAGGTAAGTATCCCTCTCGTTCCTTATCCACATCCAGCACAGGATCCTCACCAGACCGCCGCCCGTCCATGGCCGTCTTGGCCCAGCACGCGTTTTCCAGACTCGGAGGGCCTGCCAGCCACGCCATTCATTAGGACTATGACGCTAACCGCCAAGAGGGCCGCACCTCGACCGCCCACCATCGTCTCGACCTTCCCGCTCGCCACCAGTTCACGTTTATGCTCAACATGTTCACCTACACCAGCTAGAACGTCAGACTGAAAGTCAACCTCAGTAGCGAGTAAACCCAGCTCCGCCCGTGCCTTATCTCATGGCCCACCTGGTCACTGACACCAAGTACGCCATAGCGGGAGATTACTCTCGCACCGAGCGGTTCCAGCTCATCGGAAACCCACTCCAGCAGTGGTTCCAGCTCCGTCGGGTCACCGACACCAACTTCTCTCTATTCACCGACACCAGCAGCACCATCGGACTGGGAACCCACTCCAGCAGTGGCTCCAGCTCCGTCTAGTCACCGACACCCATTTCACCCTGGTCGCCGACACCAGCAGGCCCATCGGACTGGGAACCCACTCCAGCAGTGTTTCCAGCTCTGTCCGGTCACCGAGACCAACTTCTCTCTGGTCACCGACACCAGCAGCACCATCGGACTGGGAACCCACTCCAGCAGTGTTTCCAGCTCTGTCCGGTCACCGAGACCAACTTCTCGCTGGTCACCGACACCAGCAGCACCAGCGGACTGGGAACACACTCCAGCATTGGTTCCGGCTCCATCCGGTCACCGAGACCGACTTCTCTCTGGTCAGCGACACCAGCGAACTGGGAACCCACTCCAGCAGTGGTTCCAGCTCCGCCTGGTCACCGACGCCAACTTCCCCCTGGTCGCCGACACCAGCAGGACTATCTGACTGAGAACCCACTCCAGCAGTGGTTCCAGCTCCGTCTGGTCGCCGACACCAGCAGGATTATCTGACTGAGAACCCACTCCAGCAGTGGTTCCAGCTCCGTCTGGTCACCGACACCAACTTTTCTCTGGGCACCAACACCATCAGCACCAGCGGACTGGGAACCCACTCCAGCATTGGTTCCAGCTCCATCCGGTCACCGAGACCGACTTCTCTCTGGTCAGCGACACCAGCGAACTGGGAACCCACTCCAGCATTGGTTCCAGCTCCATCCGGTCACCGGCGCCAACTTCTCCCTGGTCGCCGACACCAGCAGGGCTATCTGACTGAGAACCCACTCCAGCAATGGTTCCAGCTCTGTCTCGTCACCGACACCAACATACCCCTGGTCACCGACACCAGCAGGACTATCTGACTGAGAACCCATTCCAGAAGTGTTTCCAGCTCTGTCCGGTCACTGAGACCAACTTCTCTCTTGTCACCGACACCAGCAGCACCAGCGGACTGGGAACACACTCCAGCATTGGTTCCGGCTCCATCCGGTCACCGAGACC
>JAQGAU010000585.1:0-26002 GCA_034698045.1 Paramacrobiotus richtersi | reverse complement strand
GATGTAGAAAACTGTGAGCATCGTTATGGTGAAAGGTCTGTCTGCTCATTTACGTATCATTTTCGGGTAGCTACGACGTAATGCTGCAATGCTGGAAAGTACCGCCAGAGGAACGGCCGGTTTTCGGTGACCTGGAAAAGCAACTACAAACCATTTTAGGCAAAGATACACAGCAGGATTATATGTTCCTGGACGAACGTTATCTAAAATTAAACGAAGAAATGGATGATCTGCTCAGTAACAGTAGTATCTGAGAGCAGCATATGTATGTCACATTTGCAAAAACTCCTCTTACATGACGGCTGTTAGGTTCACCCAAAAGCCGTCGCCGCTAAAGGCTCTGCTATAAAAAAGTTCTCACTCTACGCTCTGACTAGCGTTTTGCGCACAATTGTTTAATTCGTCATACAGACCGAATGGGTTCGTCTAATCGTAATTGTTTTCTTTTGCGCATAGCTCTTGATCTTCCCATCTTGATCTCGTTACAAGATAGTCAAATAAACTGATATGTTGTGGCTGCAAATCCGTAAACAATCTCCTTCGTTTTCCTGTCTATGCTAAAAAGGTCACTTTCAGGCTTCCATTGTTGCACTGCGCTGACTTTGGGATTACGTAGCCGGGGCCGATTGCTGCTTGGAGCTGTAAGTATGAGAACGCCGAAAAACATACACGTAGACATACAGTCTACTGAATGTAATTACAATATATAATTCCAGTGGCTGTACGTGTAAGCGATATCGATCACTCGACAGTCTAAGAAATAACGACTGAAACACCATCATTTCCATCGCCTTGTGCAAATGACAGCTCCAGGCAAAACCATGGCCACCAAAAGTGCGATTACTTCACAGTTGCTAATTATGATAAATCAACGAAGTACGAAGAATTGCAATGTGGTAAACAGGTTCCCGACTCTTGTGATATTGCACAATAAAAGTCTCAAGCTGTACGAGTACCCGCTGTTGCGGCTTTATGAAGCCTTTATGTATTATGTAACAGCGCTGCTCGCTTTCGAACAGCAATGAGCCTCATCATGCTTTTGTTTTCTCTTCTCCTGTGCGAGCAGTGTCCTGAGCTGTTTTTATCAGCTGCCACCTTACCAGAGGGTAAACAACATGTTTATATTTAATTGGCAGCATGTACTGCATAGCCACGGTTCTGCAGTACTAACTACTGCTGATCGTTTTTAAATGATTGGCCTCGCGCATGTTTCAGATTGGCAAGACTCCGTCAGTCCGGAAACCCTAGCTCGACAGCACACTGATCAGTCGCGCTATGACACCAATAAGTTCGAAGGGGACATTATTACCAACAGTTTTTCCGAAGCGGGTGAGGTACGTCGTTGATGTCCGGTGCCAACTGTACTACAAGGACTGGCAGCTGTCTGTGTGACGTCATCGGTCTGAGATACAGCCAAATATGAACTTCTGTTGTGTGCGATTTCGGCAACTTGGTTCCATTTTCCTTGGAAGTGACACACTGTTGCTTGTAAGAGAGAGAAAAAACATTTGGTTAGCAATCTTAGCTACTAATTTTTGACCCATTGGTTCGAAAGGAACAATTCACGGCCGTCTCTAGTTAACATAGGCAGAAACCCCTCATAGACTTCCATACTAACTGGAAACAATCACAACTCTTTCCTTGCGAACCAACAATTCAAACTGGTAGGTTGGACTATTAACCAGATTTTTTTCTGTATCGTTCGAGCTGTAGTGTGCCACTTCTAAGGGAAATAGAACCAAGTTGCAGAAATTGCCCACAACATAGCAATCTACGAGCGCATATTCAGCTATATGTCAGACCGCTGACGTCACGCGTTATTGCGCATTCAGTAACCACTCCTTTTAGATCTTGTAAGTTCTTGCCGGTGCGTATACGTATGATGAATAGCCAATAAAACAGATTGATTAATAATGCATCAACACTGGCATCACAAATATGTAGCAGAATGAGCGATGACTACAGAGACCTGGAGTTTCAGATACCCCCGAATGCTTTTGCCAATGCTGAGACCGATGAAAATTTATTCTGGCCCAACAACACGATTCCCTACCAGTTCGCCACGGAACAATGGACCCGATTCCGTAAAGATTACAACCATAGTTCAGCTCATAATTCCAACATGGTAATCCCTTAGTCTAAAAATGCTTGTTTTTTTAATGTAGATCTTGAAGGACAAAAAAAGATAGTCGACGCAATGGGCGTCATGATGCACCTCACAGGACAGTGTGTCCAGTTCGTGCAGAGGAAAGCAGAGGGTGATTACGTGTTGTTCCACAAAGGACAGCGGTATGTACAAAGAACCGAATCATTCTTTTGCTACGAGATAACCTTGTTTTATCGTTGCACAGGTCATACTCTGATATCGGGCGTAAGGGTGGAGAACAGTCCATAAGCCTATCGCTCTATTGCATAGAGGACCATGGATGTATACAACATGAAATAATGCACGCCTTAGGCTTCTACCACGAGCAGTCACGTATGGATCGCGATCAGTACGTATTTATCAACGAGGATAACATAGCCGAAGGTACAGTCAGACGACAAATATTTCGCTTATATTTAATAAACAATTTCTCCGTTACACTGCAGCAGATAAAAGACAGTTTGAGACGTACAAAGGGCACACGTATGACTTACCCTACGACGAAGAATCCATAATGCACTATGAGCCGGACGCGTTTGCCAAGGATAAGCTGCTACCGACAATCATTTCGCACCGGCAGGTTACGCTTGGCCAAAAGGAAAACCTCAGCCCACTCGATGTGGTCAGGATTCACCGGCGATTCAAGTGCAAAGTTCCCGCTGCGAAGGGTTTTATACAGGAAAAGGTAAAAGGTCAGGGCAGTCTGCGGTAAACACGATCACTCCAAGATCAGTTTCGCTAATTTTTGAAGGTAGGCGTGTGTTCGAAGGATGTTTGCGAGAAGGCCACTCCCCGGCCCATGCAAAGCTCCACAATGGGTCATGAGCCTCGCGATAGTACATCCCGGTTTCCGCAAAATGTGAACCCAGGTGTGAGCTATTTCATGCATCATTCATAGTATAATAATGAGAGCCGGTGTTCAAGATTCAACGGAACCGGAGAACGTCGGCGAGCCATTTCCCCAGTTTTCCAACGAACCAATGACACCTGAACAATGTGCCGCACAGAACACCACCAGCTGCAGATCGTTTGGTTACTGTCCAAACTTCAAAGGGCTGGAGATTTCCTGCAGCAGTGAGCCGGTTGTGAAAGATATTTCCCGCATCACGTTGCTAATGTCCACACCACCACTGCGCCCTGTCCGAGCTGTTCTGCAAGATGGACCACTTTTGAAATTCTCCAATTTCGAACCCATCCGGAAGCAGATAATCTCCTTCACACTGAAAATGTGTGTTGACGATACGGGAACTTCTCGACCCGCGGAACTTGGTTTCCTTCATCTATGGGAATTTCAATTAGGATCGTGCCACAAGTTGGTGATCAAACGGGAACATTTCAAGTACACACGAAAGTTAAGAGTTATTATCTTGACATATTCAACCATCACCACACTGGAGATTGGAGCCTTTTCTGATCTTCCGGATTTGCGCTTATTTGCCCCGGAAAATTCATTAAACGGATATACAAACATACCGGAGGTGCATCGTGAATATTCGAACAGAATGCACTGCAGCTGTGACTTGGCCTGGTTTCGCCGCTGGTGGAACGGGAATCGTCAGCTGCTACGAAAGGCTGAAGCCGGTGAAATATTCCAGATTCCCGGTTCGTTTGCCAGTTCGGCATACGTACAGGAAGATGTGTATTTGCCGATTGATTGTTCTAAGCCATTCCCACGGAACGCATCTGGAATGAAATTTCCGTCAAACCAGACGACCTTTTCCTTGAATGAACAATGCGAAAAGTAACGTCGGAATACAATAGTTTTGGTTGTTCGATGTAATTACGTAAAGAATCACAAACATAATTTACTTGGGCTTACGTAGGTGCACAAGTACGTAACATATGTATACATATGTTACGTTGCTTTTGAAGTGCTAATCTCGTAACAATCCATAGAAGGTATAAACAAACCGAAAGTATTTGAATCTTGCAAGTATACACCTTATGATGCACAAATGCACTTGATCTGTGTTCAAGCATACGAAAGTTTACAACTTGTCAGGGATCTTTATATACCTCCAATACTTTTAAATCACATTCGACATGAATCGGCTTGCCGTAATTACATAAACAAGTAACTAACTTCATACGTAGTTTAACTTGATCATTCGTACATCTTCTTGCTCAAATATTCAGCAGTATTAATCACTTTGAATGGGACAACAAATAACTAAAGATCTAGATTAATTTCTGCGCCTTTTTGCAGAATAAAGATATATCGCTTGCGTTTTCTGTTCATCTGCCTCTTTCTCGTGCACATGGGATCAGTACAAAAATAAGTCAAAAATCCTCGACTGATTAGCAAAATCTCCAGTATAACAAACAAGCATACTCCCAGTTAAGCTTATTGGATTAGACCGTATAATACACACCGCAGTCTGCATATATATACGTGTTAAAGCCACTTTACGTAACGCTCTCACACAATTCCCCCTTATAACAACAATCTGCACGTTGTTCCCGTTTGGGCCTGTGAACCAGCGATTCCTGTGTTTGACTGTTGCTGTGTTTGAATGGAGGAACGCATGTGGATTACTAACCATGTCAGGGCTATGGATGCCTACAGTATACCATCTAGGCACTTAGTCAACCGGAACGGCTCGATACCGACGCTCCAGGTTACAAACCCTGCTTTTCAGACGGTTTGTAAGATTTTTAGCGAGGTTTTGCAGCAGATCTAGCGTTACAATTTGTGACACATAAACTAAAATATACATTTTACCGTTTATCCAGATCATAAAAGCTCTACATACAGCTGTTTAAAATAGACACTTTCTTCAGGATAATTAAAAGAGAGTCCAGTTGCTAATGTGCTTCATACAAAAAAACTCACAGTACAATAGTGTTTCATTCAGAGATGAAAAAAATGACTATACTATGTCCAAAAACGGGAGCTATTCGCTGCAGATTTCAGGAGTTTTATCTTCAGTCGATACATGTTGAAACTTCACGTATTACAACGGGATATAGCTTATGTTCAAGTCATGTACATAACGAGAAACTCTTCATCATTCTTGTTATTTGAACGATTTAGCTAGTATGAGTAGTAGCTGTTTTACGGACACTTGGTAAAGAAGTCATCTACAATAATTTACAATCTCTGCGATTTTTTGAACATAATTTTGGAAACCCGATCATCTGCCAAAAGGTCACCGATCGTCTGTACCCATCGGCAGTTAATTACAGACGGTGAGGACGCTCCCTTGTCTCGTCCCCGGCCAATTTACTCTCTCCGCGGTCGTTTTCCATTGAATGGATAAACAGAGCGTACGTTAAGGAAATTTGATGCGACGGACCAGCCTTGTTGGAGGGCTAGTTAAATCAACTTGTTGACCCAAGGTTAATGAACATGCCCGGGATCGGTTTACTAAAACGACGCCAGCACAATTTCCCGCCACTTTTCTTCCCCAGCTCGCTGCACAATGCTTCCGTTGGCTCACATTTCCCCCGCTCTCTCTGGGTCACTGATGCGCTTTTTAACACTGTTGTTGGTGGAAGAAGAAAAAAAGTGGAGCAACAGTTTGGTCGCGGGCTAATGCGATAACGGGGCTGACAATAAAGCTTTTTTAATCGATTTTTCTACCTTGACTGATGAAAGGTGGAAACATAAGTCTATCATTGCACAGAAAAACGAATCTGCAATAAAATAAGACATACACACAATTATACATGCTATACGCAAATTTTTGTAATATTTAGACTAATTTAGTTAATAATCGCTTCAACATTATCTGTTTTTCCGGACGTATAATGAGGGAAACTTTATGCGAAAAACGCATTAAATCGATCGGGTGCAAAACTCACGAAAGATGAAGAAAACTGCCAAAATGACCCCAATGCAAAAACATACTGCTATCAGTAAATAAACAATTTGACGAATGGAATTCGAATGCAAGTTAAAATATGTACTGCTTAAAAACCATAATTATAATACAATAAAATAATTTCCAGCTGAACATAATCATTTGTAACAGCACCGTACATTGCTAATAAAACCATTGGCATTAAACTACTGTGGTAAATTTTACCATATAGTAAAATTTACCACATCAGTTTAATAGTTTTATATTTTAATAGTATTTATTTTTTTCAATATTTTCATAGTTTTATATTTTTGCAATCGAAAGACTAAAGTAGAAATGTGAATTTTTTCGATGAGAAAACATTATTAATTTTTAAATGAAATTAGGTGAGTAAGACTGCATTACAGAACAAGTACAGAAAATAAATAAGAAAATAGGAAGATCTGATTATCTAATATACGATGCCATAAAAAAAGGGGCAGAGACACGCAAAAAACTGGTCACATCTGGTTATATACCAACAGCACACAAGCAGATTGCACTCAAGTGTGCAGTGCCACTATCAAGACGCTGCGGTTGGATTAACCCAAACCGCCAACATTCCCCCATCATCACCGCCCATTTCTCCAATATGTCGATTCCCTGGAAAACGTCCTCTCTTCCTTCTCATTGCCGTACGCACACTTCTGTCTAAATTTCCTTAAAATTCCGCTGTAAAATTGGAAAGACAATTAAATACCGGCTTTATTTTGGGAATTATATTTTCTGATCGGAAATTGGGGAGTGGAAGGGACTAAGCGGCTCAACCGGTACACATCGGGCTATTTCCGGCGGTTAGTGACGATGGCGTGATGAGTTAATCAAAGGCGGAGGTGCGTAATCATTGCTGGTAGATTTGTCCGCAGTGTAAGGATTTAGAAGGCTAATCTGTAGTTAATGAATGAACTACGCACTACAGACGCTGAATCAACGTTTCTTTTACCATGTTTATTTAAAACTTCGATTATTTATATTCAAGTTCATTTTAAAATATTTTATTTAAGAAGCCGCACATCGTGTTTAATAATAATAGTTTTTAATGATTTGTATTTTTTTTAAATGTGTTTTCTTGCCGTTATACTTTATAAATTAACAAAAAATATTTGCTAACAAAAATGTAGCGTTTTTCATTAAAATATTCTTTATCAGTCGAGTTACTTTTGAAGGATATGTTTTAACTTATCTGTAAGACGATGCAATCAATAATTAATTTCATTTACTGAAAGTCAGATTTCGTAATTATTTTGCACTTTTGGCAAAACTTTCTTGGAGAATTTCTGTGCTGACCTTTGCCTATATCGCATTTCACGCTTTTGTGAAACTGTAAAATTAAACGGTTTCTGCAGTTTTCCGGGGAACAAAAAAAACTACTAAATTTGACAATGAAATTTTGTGCTGTTTATTACTTAATAATGCGCGAATATTAATTTGTATTATTTAGTTTTTTACATTTACTCGCTTTACAATAATTGGAAAATTTGCTACAATTTCAGAAAAATCGCTAAAATATTTTTTATCAATTCTCAAGTGCAGGGTGTGTTGAATTGTGGAATAATTAGCGTGGAAGAAATCAATGGTAATGTTTGGCCGATAAGATGAGGGAAAAGCGGCAAAAGAGTTCAATATTTGTGTGCGAGGCGGTTCAATACAGTGAAGCAGCCGCGCCGGGACAAGCGGCGTAATGGCTTTTGCTTCTTATCGACTTTTTATTTAAAACATCTCTTCACTGCTGCGCCGGAAGCCAGAGCGTTAAGTCATGGCTAAATGTTGTTCCCGTCACTGCAGCCATGTTTCCCATCCGTCGTCCATGTACATTCTGATCAAATTTACAGAAGGAAACGGGACAATTACTGCTGCGGAATTTAATCGGCAACAATCAAAAATGTTATATAGCATTCGTATTTTGAGCAAATTCTCCTCTTGTAAAATTATACGTAAAAAATGTTAAAATCACAAGTGTGGTTGTTAACATTTTTTACTAGTTTGATAAACATTTTTTAATTATTTTAACATTTTTATATTATTTTGATCGTTGTTGTTATTAATAAAATGATAAAAATAATAATAAAATTACAAAGTTAACGGAAAACACGAAAAATAAAAATTTTAGGCCTTATATCTCAATTCACATATAATTATGAAAAAATCTTGTTTGTTTTTTACGATTTAAAATTTTTCATACAATTTTTCATATATTGTTAAAACTTTACATAAAAACGTTCGATGAAACATCATTTTTTTAACTTCTCACTTTTTATTTCTTTTATTTCCTTCTTTCGTTATATTTTCATTTTTCTATTATTATTGATATTTCCAGTTTTTTTTCAGTGTATACAATAATCTTACGATTACAAACCGCACTTTGATTGGGTTATTGAGTAAAACAGTCGGTGATCATATAATAGCTTGGCCATTTCGCAGCATGAGTCTTATTGGTGCAATTTCCTTGTAAATTGGATTTTATCGTCGTGTATATACTGCAGAAGCTGTTCGGTGTTTCATCTGGATGAAAAGTTGTGATAAGAGTTTGTTTGCGGCATATTTAGCTCTTTATACTACTCGAAAGTTTGGCAAATATTGGTTTTTATTACTTGGCGTGATTAGTGTTCTACTTTTCTCCGCAACTCTGTCCCCGTGTTAAAGGATTGAATAAATAAATGACACTTGATGACTTCCACTGCAATGTGGACAGTTTTCAGTATTAGACTGTGTCAGTCTTGTGGAAACTTTTAGATGATTGATTTGAATGTTTATTCGTATAAAAACGGTTTTAGCATAAAATTTACTAAAAATATATATGTATTGCAAAAATACAAAGAAGCCTACATAAAATATGTAAAGATTTGTTTATACAAAAATATGAAGAAGTAAAAACTAAAAAATTAAAACGGATAGCGTATTTACGACAAACTACGCATTATATATGTTTTAAATAAATTTAAAGAGTTTTAAAAATGCCTCAAAAATACACCATATTAGCAAGATTTAAAAAAATTATATTACACCTAATTTCACGTTTCTTGGCAATTTTGGAATTTTTTCTGCTAATTTTTGACTAACATTTTATTTCTTTTTATGCTGTAAGATATATTTTAAGAAAAACATTTTTTTATTATTTTCTTTCAGTTTGGCACCGAATTTCTACTATTAATTGTATATTTTGATAAAACTTTATCCACAAAACTGGAGTTCATCAGATATGCGAGATGTGTAGCGGGAAGATTGTTGAGGCTGAAGAAAGTCGGAGGGAATTAGGGCCATTACGCTTGACTGGTCAGCAATGAAAAACGGCGTGATTTCATTGCTATTATCCTCTATTCGAACTCCTCCATCCATCCACTATTTTATTACATATCTTTGCCAGCTCTTTTAATTTTCCAACCCACAACAAGTAAATCGAGAACCTTTAAAATTAAGTTCAAACTCTAGAATAAAATTAAAACTGAAAAATACAATTCGGACATTTTAAATATATATTATTCAGTTTCACGTGACTAATAAATTAGTTTTAATAAAATTCGTTTATATTAAAAACAAGCTGGCTGAAAACCTTTAAAAAGTTAAAAACAATCGAATAAAAAATCAAAAATTCTACCTGGTATTTTTTTATAGTAAAGGTTTTCTTAAAGGTTACTGTATAAAAAATGCGCTGACAAAATCAGTCATTTTTGATAACTTTTCCTTCGCTTATTCTAAATTGTGAATATTAACAATAAGCTGACTGAAGACTTTACCAAACAATTAAACATAGCTGCAGAAAAAACAAGAAAAATCTAGCAAAAAATTCTTTATTTTAAAGGTTTCATAAAGGTCACGGTAAAAAAAAAATGCGCTGATAAAATCATTAATTTTTGGGAATTTTTCTTTCGCTTATGCTGCATTGTGAATTGAACATGGTCCCAGTGGAAAAAAACGAGTGTAAGTCATCATTAAAGCTGTCTGGCCGGGGATGATTGGCACGGATGATGAATTAATGGGGAAAATAGCCGCAAGATGTGGAGCGGTGTAATTGTTGATGTTGGTGCGGGTGGATATATTGGATTTTTTGCCCAATCCAATAACACCATGTTGACATATGTCCCTATTGATTAAACCGAGGCAGGCCCCGGCTTTTTTCCCCCGCATTTTTCCCATGATATACGTAGTGTATAGTGGTAATCGTACTACTGTGGGAAGATCTCGTAGATGTCGCGGGAAATCGTGAATATTATTCTTTCTCGTTAAAACGTCATTTTAGACAAGATATTTAATATTCGAACAACTTATTTTAATTTTTTATAATTTCAAAAAACTTTGTTATAATATTATTATAAAGTCATTCTAATTTTATTTACAAAGTTATAATATTATTATAAAGTCATACATTTTATAAATTTAACTTTAATTTGCGCGTAATATCTAATTAAACAAATCAACAAACATGGCAAAAAAATATAAATATTCATGAATTCATGAAAATCCGTTGATTCGAATCATCGGATCATAGTTTGAACGCATTAAGTAATGCTTAAAAAAATGTAATGATTATCAAATCAATTAACACAAGTAAAATGTTTCATACAATTTACATGAATTAATTCTATTTTAATTACTAGACAATTAATTTGAATAATAATATACAAATTAAATACCCAATATCAAAGAAAATTAGTTATTCTTACGTAATATACGTAATAATAATAGTAATAATATTAAGAAATGCGTAATATTAATTCTTTTTAAAACTAGAATGTTTTGGCTAGCGGGAAAATTTTCCCATACAACAGCTTGTACGACGTATAAATGGTCAAGAATCGCTGTCTTAATGTTGACAATAACGAAAATTCAATATTGTCCGATTACGAGGCGCCGACCGTGCGTCTGATGGATAATTTAATCAACGACCAAAATGGGAGAAAAAACACTGTGTGCAATCAATACATGCAGACGCAATGGGCGCTTTTGTGGATGGATGACATGGGTAAACAGGGAAGCGGGGCGTATTTATATATGGAAATTTCTTTGGCTGCTATCTGCGTGATTCCTGCTCGACTGGTTTTATTAGCAAGGAATGCATAAGACGCCAGCTGATCATGCTTCCGTGAACTATCATAATCAATATTATGGCCCCGCTCTTTATCCGCCACTAATCGACGTTTTAAACTATCACGACTTTGACATTTTAAAATGTTAAAAATATATTAGGGTCAAATATCTTTCGGTTGAATTAACAAGCCAATTTCGATTAATTCGTATTAAATTATTATAAAATTATTTTTGAACATGCTTTAAATATTTACTATTTAAATGTATGTATGAACTACCTTTGAAATGAAAAATTTTGAAAAGCATATAAAATATTACTAATAATTCTAATCATAAAAAAGTAACCCAAAAAATTCAGATAGATTAACCGGCATTTTTAGGTTATTTGTTTCATTATCGAGTTGTTTTTAAATCTTTTTGGAGTTCACATAAAACAACGTTAACAAAAAAAAATTAATTTTACATGACTAGAAATAACTGATGTTTTCTTTTACGTTAACGTGACGCATAAAGATTATAAAAGATCGACGTCACCTGTACAAAAAGCCTTAAAAAATCGAAAAATCTTAAAATAATTTTTTTGAAATTCATTTCATAAATTTAAAATAAATTTCTTGAATTTAAAATAAATTTCATAAATTTAAAATTAATTTTATAAATTAGAAATAAATTTTATTAATCAAAAATTCATTTGAAATACATTTGGAGGTTTATTTGACCTGCTAACCTTTCATAACTGAATTTCGAGCAATTTACTCACTTTTCAGTTTTTTATTTTAATGGACTTCCGTGTTAGAACTGTCGGTCAACTATTGGTTTCTTTTAACTATATATGAACGGTTTGATTAGCGTGAAAGTTGTAGTATAGGTCAAGAATCTCTTAATACATAATATGCAAATGCCGGCTGAGTTGGACGTGAGCGAGCGGGGCCGAATGCGGTTAGAATCCCCCAAGACAGTGGTCGTGTTGTGCTGGAATAATCAACGCGTTTCCTGTGCGCCTCTCCTGGGGATCGAGTGAGAAAATGCTGATGATTCGGGCCGGGCGTTGAATTTACTCATACACGTCGTTACTCCGTCCACAAATGGTTTTATGGCTTTTTTTTATTGGAAATATTTTTAATTTATTTTTATTATCTTTGCGATCGCTTTATCTATGTTAAAATTCAAGGCCATTTTATAAATTTTCGTCTTTTCCGTTTTACCATTATTCCGACAAAAGTCAATTCTGCTGTAATTATCCACAATATTATATTCTTTTACCATCAAAAAACTGGGAAATATTTTATGTTTTTCTCACACCAGAATGGCACTAGATAATATAGATTTTAATACAAAAATTAAAGAATACCTTGCAAAACAAGAGCACGTACGCTAAATAATAGTTGCGCATAGCAAATTAAATTTAATCAGTGTAATACCCTTTTAAATAATGTTAAACTTTATTTAATATTGTAGATCATTAAACAATGTTCCTTACAGTAAGACGTTTACCTTTTTTAATTATAAATCAATATTTCAGTACAGCAAAACAAATAAAAAACAAACGAATATTCCAGAAAACAAAATTTGTTATATATTTGTTATAAATGTTGTTATACATAATTTTATAAATTAGTTAAAATGTTTTTATACCTTTGTCATATACTATCATCATAAATATTTTTAAAAATATAGGTATATATTTATTGAAATGTTGCTATATCTTTGTGATATATTATTATCATAAATATTAATATAAGTATCATTATACATTCGTTAAAATGTTTATTATATATTCGTTATAAAACTAATTATAATCAATTAACAGTACTTAACAAAATCCTGAAAAAGCTGTTCCCAACCAAAAAAATGAGGGCAGTAGTGCCAGCCGAAACCCCGCCCCCTTCCATCGCACCGGCCCAGCCTGAATCAAGGCAATTTGCTGATGGTACGTTGCCGGCTAATCACACTGAAAAGGCCGGTCTTATTCAGCCCACGCGATGAGTAAAACCTTCTACAACACACGGGATTTTAATCCCCTTTTCCTCTGTGGTGGTTGTGTCTGTGGCTAAAAGCCGGTAGCACAATACAAGCATGGTATTAAGGCTTTTAGCGCTGACCATTTCCGCTGCAGTCGGGGGAGTTGGTGTGTTGGGCGGGAGATTAACACCTTGTAATCTCTGACACAGATTGCTGGCTGCGCTGTGATTTTGTCGAACGGGGATTGTTTGGCGAATAGCAAAGGTCATTCTTATTCGGTTTTGAGGGAATTTGTGTCCCGGTAAATTCCCTTCAAAGGTCACAATTTTCAGGAATTTTTATATTTGATTATTTGGATTTAAGGACAAAATTATTTGAATTTAATGACAAATTTATTTGGATTTTTCTGTATCGAGATCTTCCGGTACGATTTGATTGATTTTACAGGAATTATTTTGGGAATTTTCGGGCTTATGATTTTATGGATGTGATGTAAACCAACCAGGAAAACGGTTTCGACGTTTCTGACGGGGAAAATGTCGTGATATAAAAATGTACGTATTTCATCTGCTATTTATGCAATATGCTCGCATCATTTCTTTATTGTTATTATTTTATTAAAAGTAGGTGCATTTTTATTTTTCATGTATTAAATACGCATAATTTCTAGGCTTTTATTTCTGTATCAGTAAAATAATTTGTTTACTGTTAACTGTTGTCAGAAAGCAGTTTTTCCAGTCTACAAATATATTGAATCGATTTGTTGCTTTTTATATAAAATCAGTATTTGAAAAAAAAAATTTTCTAAATGTTTTTCCATTTTATTCAGGATACTTGATCCTTTTCACCTTTCTAAAAATTCCGAAAAATATGAGCAAAACGCATATCAATGACAACCCCCATTAGATAACCCGGATCATTTTTCAAATAGTCGGTAACACTAACACATGGCCATTAGCTCCTTCCGGCCACGTAAAAGCCGTTGATCCGTCGGAAAAACGTACTAGCGCCCAGGTTAAAAGGGTCTGAAATATAAAAATAAATCTGGTATGGAAAAAATGTTGCCACATTCGACACACACACGCACCGCACCACTTCCGCTGCACTGTGCCACTTCCGGTGGGGACTTTTTTCCCCCGTCTCCCGTGAATGTGCTGTGTGGGTGTAAAGGTGTTGTGTGGTCCGATAACCTGGTTATGAAACATTGATCGGATTGCGTAAAAAATTTTTATGGTTTTTCTGTGAATATTTGTCAGGTTTTTCGCAGTGTTATTCTTTCGGAAAGTTATTCTTTCATAATAATCCAAAAATAAACTTAATTAAATTGGCAAACAATTTACATAATGAAAAATTCATGACACATATATTATTGTTTATTTACGTTTTAATATGCTAAATTTTTGGATGTTTTTTTGTGAATATTTGTCAAATTTTTGCACAACGATAGCGTTATCCTTTCGTTATAATCGAAAAATAAATTCGCTAATTATATCTTCCCAATAATTTCCATAATTGAAAATTTAGAAAATGTGTAAAATTTCGTAGATTTAGTTTTTGAAAAAAATAAATTTTTATTTTTATATGAAACCGGAATTTATTCCACGTTCGTAATAACTACCGAAAAAATTGTAATATTCAAGATTAATTCCTCCAATTTAATAAAACCGAACAACGGGAGTACGGCATGAAGGTTAAACAGGACAAAATAAGTTGTTTGAGTGACAACAATTTTCTAAATAGAAAACAATAATGTAATGCAAACTTTTTTAAAATGTAAAAATCATTTAAAAAAATCACCATTAATTGGCAGAATAAAAGAGGAAAGCAAAATTCGAAAAAACTGGCAACACAGTAATAAAATTATTATTCCAGATGACCATGCTCCTCCCAGGATTCCTCCTGACAGACCGGGGTCATAAACCGCGCTGGTCAGACATCTCCCTACTCCTCTTCCTGTTAACCTGGGCGCTGCGCTCGGCTCTGTGTTTTTCCCCTCCGGGGGTGCGTTACCGGTTGAATGGCATGGAGACCTCTTTTTTACAATTATCCGACTGGACACCGGCATCCAACTGGAATTTGACCTTTGAATTTCGCACCCATCATTCCACGGGACTGCTTTTGTATGCCGATGATGTGCGGCGACGGGCTTTTGTACTGGTGCGACTGGTCGAGGCGGAGAGTACGCAGGAGCAGCTGGTGGAATGCCGGCTGCAAATTCCCATACCGCCCACGGTAAAAGTTTAATACAATATTTAAATACAATAATAAATTAATAATAATAATAACAAACAATCCATAAATTATTAAATAATTAATCCGTGATAGACGAAACAATTACAATCTGACAGTCTATTAGAAAAGTTAAATTGATTGTTATTTTTTTTATTTTATAGTTTTATGTGTATGCTATGATATGTATTTAGCAGCCCTTTCAGCAGTTTAACATTAGCTTCTAGCATGATTTTAATTGGTGCCTGTCTGTTAAGCACGATGAATGTTTGCCGTATAGATATAATAGTAAAAAAATAATAATGAAAAAATTATATAAAAATAATAATAAACAATTGAAACAATATTAATATATATTATTAAGAAAACGAAAAACTAAATAGAAATAGTATCTCTATTTTTGTCCAAATTGCTGCATTTAGCATAACCTGTGTGCTACGCAAGATGAATGTTAACCGTATAGTATTAAAACAATAGTATTAATAAATAAATTAAGTAAAATAATAATGAAAATAATTAAACAATATTGATGTATAATAAAGTAAAAATACAAAAATGAATGACACTAGTTTGTGTAGTTTTGTACAAATAATTTCTTTTGATTTTTTTAATTATTTTTAATTTTTTATTACGGTCTAGATGGCGGTCAGTCGGCACCACGAGCACCACCTAACCCTCCACCTGACCCGCCCTCCGCACGACCACCACTGGTCCATCCTCCGTCTGACCCAGCAGTCCAACGTCTTCTCCCTGAGTCTCTCCAGTGTCAAGGGTACGGATGTGGTGCAGCGCACCCTCCCCACCGGGCGGGTGATTTTTTCCCAGCCGGTGCGGATTAGCATGGGCGGGATGCCTGGGAACCAGTCATCGCCGCTGACGCATCCCTCTGTGCTGTTTGAACCGCGCTTTCGGGGACTGTTGCGGAGGGTGTCGTATGAGGCGGCGGGGAAGAATGTGGAGGTGATTGGGCATGGAGGGATGGAAGTTATACCGGAAGGGAATTTATGTGAAAAAGGTACAATTAATATTAATTAAATAAAATATTTATATAATATATATAGGTAATTAGCAATATAAATGCGAATAATAATAAAATAAATATTTTTAATATTAATGTTTAATTTATTTTTTAATAATATTTTATTTTCAACATTTTATTAATATTTTATTAATAATATATTTCTAATATCAGTAGTGAATATTTTTAGTAATATTTTATTGCATTTTTTGGTCGGCTATAAATATTAAATCCAAATAAATTTCGAATAAAAATGTCTGCAACTTAATCTGACGCACATACATGGATAAGCGGACAAAAGTTGTTTACTCTAGAAGGGAAAATATATTCATCTCGCATGCCCATCATGAACGTGATTCACCCCGGCCAGCGCAATTACACGCCGTAGCCCAAAGTACACAATTGTTGCGGCATGAATAGCGACCGGTCCACTCGGTCACAATTGCCCATTTTGACTAACTTATTATTAACATACATGCGGCCGATCGATATTATGTAGGGGGCCAACATTGGTGCCCATTATTATGCATATGTTGATGCGGTACGGGATAGGCGGCTGATTAGCCAAATCACGGCTCAACTCATCGCTGTAGATAACCATCCTCTCACTGACTCCATTCAGCAGATAAATTCCTATAAATGGGAATATTGTGCGCTGAGTGTTTTTGCTGAAAGTCGGAATTTTTGTAATATTTACTGCAATATTCTAAATAATACGTTTGTTTAAAATGTAATATATTATACATGTTAAAGTTATAAACAAAATATACATAAAAAGATTATCAGATAATAAAAACCAAATCAACCAGATGTTTATTTAAAAACCTAAACTAATAGTCTATAATTTTAATTAAAAAATTTTGAAAGAAAATGTTAATAATTCAAAATGATTCACAAAATTAATGATAAAAAAAAATGGTAATAATTCAAAATAGTTCAAGAATGTTAATAATTCAAAATAAATAATTCAAGATAGCTCAACAATGTTAAACAAAAATGGTAATAATTTAAACTAATTCATAAATGTTAATAATTCCAAGTAATTCAAAATAAATTATTCAAAATATCTGTAGTTCAATAATGTTAATAATTCAAAATAAATAATTCAAAATAGTTCAAAAATATTAATAATTGAGAATAAATCTAAGTAAATAACCTAGCATAGTTCAACAATATCAAACCAAAATGTTAATAACTGAACATTATTCAAACTAAATAACCCAAAATCGTTAAAAATGTTAAACAAAAACGTGGACCTAATGCAAAACATCTGAAATTAAAATTAAATTACTACGGTTTTTATTTAGCATATTATTTTTTCTATAGTCTTTAGTTATAGAATTTTATATACGAGTGTAGGGTGATGAAAGGCCGGGTTGATTAGTGTTAGACAATCAGCATAATCCATGCGTGCTGACCACGAAATCGGGAATAATCAGTAAGCGGTCTCGTCTAATGATAAGCATGCCTTGCAGCACATTAGCATAATGCCGGCATCGATGATCAGCCCCCCGGCCGGGACCGATATGGTTTCCCTTAATTAGCCCAACTGGACACAGATATATCCCGCACTCTTGCTCCATTAATCCCTCAATCACTCCGCTACCAATCAATGACAATCGCCCAGGAACAATTTGCCGAATTAATTTACATAAATTGCCTAAAATAAATAAATGTGTATCACACGATATAGGGAATAAATATATAAAAATAGTTATATGTAGCGCAATGATATCCATAAAAGAATGCATAAAAAATAGAAAATAAAATAAATGAGTTATAAATGCATACATAAAAATAATTATGTATACTTCAATGAAAAATATAAAATGATAAGATAATAGAAATAAAGCAAACAAGCCACGTAAATAAATGTATAAAATAGTAAATAAAATTGTATCATATAATATAGGGAATAAATATATAAAAATAACTATGTATAGCGCAATGATATCTATAAAAGAATACGAGGACATCGACATGCTGTGCGCCGCCTACGTCACGCACACCTGCCATGCGCCACCCGGCTACGCTGCACAGACAGCAAGCTACAGCATGCGCTGTGAGTCACGCGGCTGGGTGGCGCATTGCAGGTGAGTGTGACGTAGGCGGCGCACAGCATGTCGATGTCCTCGTACATAAAAAATAGAAAAATAAAATAGAAAAGTTGTACATGCATACATGAATAATTATGTATAATAAAATAAGAAATGTAAAATAATAATTAAAGCAAGAATAAAGCAGATAAGCTACGTATGTAAATGCATAAAATATTAAATAAAATTTATTATGCATGTACCAGTTTTGTTAGACATACAGACAGGAAAAAAATGCGATAACCGAAATTTATTAACATTTCGAGAAAGCGTTTGTAAAAAATGAAAATAATGAATAATCGAAATATTTGGCAGACACATTGTCTAACAAAATGTCAAGAAATTAATTAAAAGTATTGTTTTGTACCTTGTTCCACTGTATTGGTCTCAGCTAGAAATTTCCTTAGTACTTTTTATGGCATTTTAAACCATTTTGACACAATTAAAAATTTTTTGATAATATACATACCATAATTCCTCATATAACTCGAAACGAAATTTGTTCTGACTTTAGTTTTTTATTTTATTTTGTCGGATTTTTATTATAAAGCATAAAACGAACATTTTTTTATATAGCATAACATGCGTAAAAAATACCTGTACAGTAAAATTCTCATTCAATTCACAACGAAAAGTCCCGCTGGCATTGATGTTGTTGAAATTGTACGTTCCGGTTTGGAGTGGTATGAGTTGTTATTGTTATTGGGGCCTGTGTTTGAATGGGATGAGTGTAGCGGATAAAATAAAAGGATGTGCCATCAGACTCAAGTGGCCCTTGCTGTTCTTAAATAAATAAAATGTATCCAAAACGCATGTCCAGCCAGCAGTGTTCATTCATACTGCCACTCTTCTTTGACACACTTTCTCCCCGATTCCTGTCTTGTGGGACTGTGGGTATCGACCCGTGCTCCCACTTTTTAATTGAAGAGGACCACCGACGGATAGTGTTATTTTTTTAAATTATTTAATATGTAAAATATGTGTACAAAATAATTGTCGGTTTAAATATAAAATTATATCAGTGTAATTCTTCTTTTATACAGCTTAAATTAAACTGAAGGAAGCCGGCACCAGAACGATTATAGTAAATATAAATAGAACTACCAACAAAAGAAAACACAAAGTTTAAATTTTAAAAAATGTAAAGAATGCTAAACAGTAAAATCTGGAAATTTGCGCAATAATTTAAAAAAGAATTAAAAAACCAAAAATAACAACGTAGAAATAATAATAACACTAACAATAAAAATTACTAACAATAAATAATAACTTACAAAGGGAGGAGAGCAGTACATAGGTAAAAAGATAAAGTTTTACTTTTATTTTAAATTTCAAAAAATGTAAAGAATGCTAAAAAGTACAATTTGGAATGTGTTTAATAATTTAAAACTTATCTAAAATAAGCTCTGAATTTTCTTGGCATTATTTTGATTGTAAAAAATTGTTATTGATCTTTAGTCACTTTTTATTTATTACTAAGAAGAAAAAGTGCACCGATGTCTATTTTACGATGAAAAACAATTTTTTTCCGCAAAAAATTACTAGAAGATATAAAAGACAAATTTCAAATTTTAAAAATGCCAAAACAGCAAGATTTTGATAATTTAACAATTGTACAGAATAAACTGGTGAATTTTGTTGTGGATTTTTATCACTTTTAATTTACTTCTAAAACGAAAAAATGCACCGGTGTGTATTTTATAATAAAAAACTGTCGACAAGAAACTTGCAAAGTCGACAACTGATAACGAGAAAAAGCATCAGTGAATAACTGGAAAAATTTGTTGACATTACAATTGTATGCTCTGATCATTTTCCTCTGATGATTTACGAGCTTTAATTCAATTTTTCCATTTTTCTCCCATTGGGAAAAAATAAGGTCGTCTCCGTTGGATTGTTGCCCGATGAGCTGTTTCGGTGAATCGAAGATAATCCGAAAGACAGTCTAAATATTTGTCCAAAAAGCAGGCAGTCAGATTAGTTCCAACTGAATGGTTTGTATGTGTAATTTCGGCCTAGAATGTCTGAATAAATATGGCCATCTTTTTACAAATCCGGCCACAAATCATCAGGAGCTACAAAAGAAAATGTTCGGTGTCCATAAATCAGCCACACGCAATGTCCTAATCGTATCAAACAATCTTTTGCCCGAGACAAAAGATAAGCGCCGTTCCGCTAGCCGGCTGTACGGGGCGTGGTCAGGCCTCATTACACACAATGGCCACGCAATCAGTTGACCTTAATTCACTCCATAAAACTGTTGAAATTGTAGTGAAAAGGGATTTCTTATCTATTAAACTGCCGAAAGAAGCTTTATGGATAGTTTTGATACATGAATCATAAATAAAAATTTTACCAATTTATTATCATTTAAAATGACAATAAACTGGTAAAATTTGGAAATAAAAAGAAAACTATACAAGCGAACAGGAAAAAATGATAAAATATGTAGACAATAATCATAAATAGCAAGAATGAAAAACAATAATACTACAAACTAAAACAACGAGTTGTAGATCATAAAAAGTTGATTAAATAAATATTGAAGATAGATAATCAAATGTAAAACAAAGATAGCGTATTATTAAGAATAAAAAAATGCAGATAAAAATAAATATAAAAGATATATTATTTCGATTTGCAAATTTCTTTATGTTGATGGAATATTATATTTTCATGATAATAATAGTTATTATGGTTTATAAAAAATTGAAATGGTGCTGCGGAAATTGTTTCCCAGTATACATAGCAAAAAAACTTACCGGTTAATTTTCTATACAGTGCCAATAAATTTATATTTAATTGTTTATTTAATTTTACAGAAAATCTGGCCGGTGAAAACGATTTTTGGGGACGAGAATATCTGACATTTTTCCTTCCATTTTCCACTGCACCACTGGACACCGCATCGGAATTCCTACATATCAGCTTTCGCAGCCGGCAAGCCGACGGTGTTATCGTCTACGGGAAAACCTCCACAACCGGCTTTTTGACATTTTATTTGCAAAATGGACGACTAATATTTGCGGCAAAATTTGCATCGTATACTGTCAAGGAAAAATTTGAGCCTGACGTTAAGAAGGATTTTCGGGATTATGCGCTGTACAATGTCAGCTTACATCTACAGAGTGACCCCCCTGAGGTACACATGATGTTTTTGCAAAAAAAGCGGTATAAGTATGACATTTTTTAAATAATTCCATTTGGCTTGAAAGATGAAGTTTTTAACTGGATTTTAATTGTATTATCACCAGTAAAACGTTTTTGTAATAAACTGACATCAGATAGTAATTTACGTATTATTTAAAACTATTTAAATCATTTACTTAATCTGTTTAAAATTACATTGTTATTTAAAATTACGCAAAACAGTAAAAACTGCTCAGAAATAGTTTACGTAAACTGTCGAAAGCAAATTTGATTTAGATCATTATAAGCAGTCACAACGACATTTTTGGTGGAAATGATCGTAATTAGAAAATAATAAATGTAACAAAATATGCATTCTGTTGTGACAAATAAAATGATAACAAGAATATTTTTTTTATATTTCTTGCTATTAATTGTTATTAACCAACAAGTTTGTTAATTGAAATTATATTTAACAAATTAATACAAAATGAGGGAAATTACAATAGAATTATAATGTGTTTTTGCAGATAACTATATCTATCAATGGGAAAAGCCGTGCCAAACATTTGGTAGCCAAAGGAGAAAAGGCCGAAGACATCGGTCAGCTGACAACGCTGCTGCTCGGAGGATTTTCCGACGCCGACATGGAAGAAAGCAAAACAGACAGTCTTCTGGACAACGGGGAAACTTTCCAGGGAACGGTGCTCGACGTAAGATAATTCATTTTTTTGCATCATTATTGAAATTTATATTTCTATTTATTTACGCATTGTCTATTTATTTACGAATTTTTATATATTTTTTCTAAAATTTTTTTACTAAAATATGAACACTTATTTCCTGTTTAGAATCGTTCTTTCCCTACAGCATATGTTTTTCCCCATAAGTCCAAGGAACAAAACAAATAACTTCGGCACGTTTTTTTTGAAGGAATGTGTACCGGAAGTTAATCTTTGTCAGACAAAAAATATTCTGAACGGTAGATTGATTTTTTTTATGTGAGCTTATACCATGCCGAGTTCATCGCGATAAAGCCAGTACACTACGAGATTTTCACGACCAATGCGTGCTTGGCAGCACGCACGTTACAATTACCTGAATTTCCGCATAAACGGTTTCTATTTGGAGCAAACTAGGACTGTAATCAGCTGTTTATTGAACAACGTCGCATACTTCATTTTGAAAAACTGGTTCACAATATTTAATGATTATTAAGTCTAAAACATAACCACAAATTAAGCAGCGAAATCAATGCAGATGCTTGCAAATAATTCATAACGGGATACCGGCACAAATATATATGCTATACATAAATTTAAATATTTAGTTAGAACAATTATTGTAACAAAACTGTGAAATCACTAACAATTAACCTTACTTATTAGTTGATCCACATCTCTAATTTTTCAACAACGTTAGTTTCCCTTTCCCGGGATACCGCGGTACCTTTGACCAGTGTTTAAATAATTAAATTACTAACTGCATTAATTTATATATTCGCTTTGCTAATTTTAAAATATTAATTATTTAATTATTAAATATATTTAATTATTTACTAAATATTACATATTATTAGCTACAAATTTACTTTGTTATTAATATTTACGTTATATTAAACATTTATTATTTGCAATTAAATCTGCAATTTTTTGCAGTTTCTGTTTCAACGGGGAACCAAACACCGTGACCTTTTGGCCCAGTCGGTCAAACGCTACCACCAGTCCAACATCTCGGAGAATACCAGCGCGGATAACGTGTATTTTACATGCAAAACCAATGTCAAGCGGCTAATGGGACCGGTGAATTTTTGCCGGGATAATCAGCATTTATCCCTGCCAATCGGCAATAAAAAATTCAAATCTTTATCCTTCAAATTCAAAACAACGGAGCCCAATGGATTATTGATGTTTCATCGGGAAAATAATTATTCTTTAACGGCGGTGGATATGTTTGAAGGACAATTGGGATTGTTGATTAAACGATCGGGAGGAGGTCATTTCGAAGAGCCCAGCCGAATCGGCGTTTCATCGGCAAAAGCTAACGATGGTAATATTTATTTACATTAAACTGAAATGGAAAGTACAAAAAGAAATTAATTTGAATGGTTAAATGCATCGGATTCTCTTTCATATTTCGTCTGAGTGTTCTGCTCATTTTTATATTTATTTTTCTATATTAAGTTTTCATTTGCTTTTTATATTTTTTTTACTTAATAATATTTTTTTCCTATTTATTTTGTTTTTATGCTTATCTTTTTATCATTTTTCAAATTCTTTCTTATCTGTTTTTCAAACAAATGTAGGATGAAATCGCTTTTAACATTACTTTTAAGGAAAATCGATAAACTGAATATTTTTTATTAATAATTAAGACTTTTTTATAATTAAATTAAGGTATAGTGAATTTGAAATAATGATTAATTTCGAATTCGAAGCCGCTGCAAAAGTATCAAAATCATACCTATAAAAAATTGTTCCACAGGTGTGTGGCATGAACTAACTTTGCAACTGGACGAGCGCAGCGGTATTGGACAAATTCAGCTGGACGATGCGGCAACGGAATTTATTATTGGTGTTAATGAACCGGCGACAATTTTGCACACCAAACTGCCCGCCACACCGCAAAATCACCCGTTGAAAAATGTTTGTTTAACAAATATGTTAAATACATGACAAACATGATCATTAATTTTTTTTTAAATCTGATAGAATAACAAAATTTTTTTAAACTGATAAAATTACAGTACATTTTTTATGGTTTATTTTAGTGTTAATTTCGGTAATTACCGAACTTAAACTAAACAAATCCAGAAATAATTTACTATAATTTTATCCATTTTTAAAACATGTCTGATATATTTTGTTCGTATACATACATATGTCCTAGTCTTGTTTTTTAATATATTTATTTGAGACAATTTTACACTTTTTACCAAGAATTTTTACAGGTATACGTGGGCGGGGCGCCATCATTTTTAACCGCCACTTTTCCCGACATTTGGTCGGTGCAGACCGGTGCATCATTTCGTGGATTAATAAAAAAAATTGTTTTTAATAAAAAACCGGTCGACATCAGCGAGCAACTGGACGGCAAGTGGACATGCCCGGACAACCTGAATATCCAGCGTTACTGCGATGCCAATCCCTGTTTGAACGCCGGCAAATGCCGGGAAGGCTGGCAACGGCACATTTGTGACTGCGATCACACGGCGTTTTTCGGTCCCAACTGCGAAACAGGTACAGTATAAATTAATAAATATATTTTTAATGTTAAATATATTAAATATTGTTTCCTTTACCTAAGATATAAAATTGTAAAACTATTCGAAACATATAAATTTCACTATAGAATTAAAAATTTTTCGGGACAAAATTAAAATGAATAAATTTAATAAATTTTTACTTAGAACTGTTAGACCAATGTTTTGTTTTTCATCTAATTAAACTTTAATAGGCAAGATAGCGAATTTGGTTGTTTTTTTAATGTTTAAATTTTGTGAGCACATTTAGCGGTCCCAGTGCAAGCACTGTTCTACTGTATTGTCAATGGCTTTGCCTATTAAAGTTTAATTAGACCGATATTCGTAAATAAATTCTGAAACTTTAATTATTAAATATCTGGGTAAATTCAGATTATTTGACAATCAAGTATGTATTTATTGTTAGGCTTTTTACGATTTAATTTGATTTGTTTTACCACTTGTTCTCCATACAATACTATGCCGATCATAAAAATATGTTTTCTCGTGAAATCTAATTCCCGAAAATCACTAATTGATCATGAAAATTAGCAGAATCATGCTTAGACATTTTTTTTGCATTTTCTTTAAAAAAGTTCCGCTCAGTATTAAACGAATGAATTAAAACGCAAAATATATCAAAATTTCTGGAACAATCTCCACAATACTCACGCTAAAAATGCTGACCGTTCTGGTGTTAATAAATACCAGCAAACGTGAGCAATGACCCGGCAATTATCCCCGGCACGCGGCCTGGTTGTGTGCATTTATTTGGCGGAAATATTTGGGTAGCTGGATATTGCCATTGATTATTGACCGCCGCCCACGAGACTGCGCCCGGCTGTTTATCCGGGACTTAATTGCACACTTTTAGCACCGGGCTATTTAGCACATAAGTATTCAAACAGCCCACCCAGGCCTGTTGTCCTGCCGCCGGCCACTTCCGGTCCAACGGCCGGTGCACGTGGGCGGATTATTTGGACTGGAGTCACTGGACAAAAGGCGATGTTGACCGTTTAAAGAAGCGCTTTCAATTTGCGCTATTTTTCTTGAAAAGGAAAAATTCGGGAAAATAAACTAGATTATTATAAAAAGTATCTAAAAATGTAGTATGTAAAATATTGTATGAACACCAAGAAATTAAACAGAACTAAATACAAATAATAATTAAAGTAGTAATACGCTAATATTATTCGGTAATAAAACTAACTCTAAATTTATATGGATTTAATTACATGAATTTATTTAATTATTTTAATAAAATTTAGTTGGATACGAGGACAAAATTGTGCGGTGCCCCCCAAGAGTCACCAC